>JAANSO010003596.1:0-11193 GCA_036507315.1 Lepidocyrtus fimetarius | reverse complement strand
CTCCAGCGTGTAGAGATTTCAAATGAGCTCCATCAGAAGAATAAAGAAAGAAAAAGGAATTGAACGGGATTGAGGGGATGAGACAGGAAACTAAGCAAAAGCAAAGTGAAAACAAAAAACAGGCATAAGATTGAGATTTGCACACCCAGAGCATAACCTTTACAATCTTTGCAAACCACTCGTCCCCATCCAATCTTACATTGAAGGTCTCGAATTGGCTTTCTTCCATTTTAATCAATTTGTTTAGTAAATTAGCGACTTCCGGACCTTTCCAGAGCATTGTTAAGTGACAAAATCCGCCGAGGGAATGTCCAGCAAATGAAAATAAATGCAGGATTTTAAAAATTAGCTTATTTGACTTGGATGTTTTCGAAGAATTATCCATTCCAAGCGCGTGGTACATCTGAACAAGGCTTATTATTAGAGTGAAGGCTAGTTGGAGTAGCACTCCAATTTTGGCGGTGCCTTGCCTAGGAAGGAATCGTTGTTTGGCTGAATCCCATTTTAAAACGTAGAAGAAATATTTCTGAGCCTTTGTGCCGTATTCACTAATGCTTCGGAGATGTTTTAAAAAATCGCTGGAAATCAAAATCATTTTTCAGGTTTGTGTCAACTTTCAAAGGTTTTAGGACGTTTCCTCAAGGTGAAATGGACAGATTGAAACTGGCAATTTTGCTGGAACAACAACGAAGCGTCGTGATGAAATTCTTATTAAGAAGCATGTAAAGGCGTTGCACGAACTAACACCAATTTCTGGTAAAATTAAATTGTTTTTGTTGGTTTTGGGTGATCTACCGGAATAGCGGGATTTCTACAGAGTTTGCTTAGTTTACGATTATTAACCTTGTTCAGTGAGCGTTTAAAACTAATTTATGTTTTTCCCAGGATTGTTAAATTAATTTATTCTTTGAAATCAAAATATAATTTTTTTCAAAGGTTTAATTGAGCATTAATTTATAGATTTATAGCTTTCCATTGCTTTTTGCCCCATGCCGTATCCGTACGACCGTAGACAACCTTGAAACCTAATTTTTGGATATGGCATGGGACAATAAGTCGTATACAATTAAATCTTGACATGTCCTGGGAAAACAGAACGCCCATTGTACAAGGTTAATTATCAAGGAACGGAAGCAAACTGTATTTTTGAGAAGATTTTTCATAGTTCATACAAAGATCGTAGATTTTTGTATGAACTTTTAATTGGTAATTTATAAATATTTAAGAAAAAATTTAAAGCCTTTTTAATGGATTTTGAGCCGATTACGATATTTAAAGATTATTTTATGACTTTACGAATAATTAAAAAAGTACAGAATGCTAATCTGTGCTTTTTTGATCAACCCTTCTAGCAAGAAAAACATTTTTCGTCGCGTAAGCCATGCAAGAGGAACTTTTTTATCCAAATTTGAAAGACGATAAAGAAAAATGAATGTCTTTTTCCCCTCTCTTGCAGGTTAAAAAGGTGCATTTTTTAAAGAAAAATAAGAATTGACAGAAAAAGGTCTCAACTTTTTTTCGTTCGACCCTTTTCCGTTCAAACTTTACCTTTTTCCCCTTGTCCAGAAAAAAGGCTCAAACTGGTTTTGACCGGAGAGAAATTGCTTAAAAAGCAAAAGAATCGAGAGAAACCCAGGCTGAGTTGTTTGTGGCAAGTTTAGTCTACCCCGGCTTTCTGGCAATTCTTATGCTTTTTAAGCAATTTCTCTCCGGCCATAACCGGTTTAGAGCAAACGATGGAAAAGTACAAAAAAGCAAGGGATGAAAAGACTTGAAAGAGAAGCTACCTTTAAAATTGCTCGAATTCCCTTTCAGGTTTTGAGAAATGTTGAAAAAGGAGAAATAGAAACCGGAATTAACATTAAAAAGAATGAGAAGCCCAAAACACGGGCTGGATGAAGGTTTAAAAACTGTGTGGAGTAAAATCCTTTTTTACCTGTGTGACTCCACAAATGCTAGTTTAAATGACCGGGCAAACTTTTTATCACAAAGTTCGCAAGAGTACGGTTTTTCATTAGTGTGAGTCCTCATTTGACATTTGAGATCTTTTCCTTGTGCAAATTTTTTATTGCAGACTTCACAACAAAATCGCTTGATTCCCAAATGGCGTTTGATAAGAGCATCCAAATTGGTTCTGAATGTAAAGGATTTTGTGCATATTTTACAGAAATGCATTTTTCGCTTGTGTGAATTCGGCTGTGCTCTTTTAAACAACTTCCGGTGGAAAAGCTTTTCAAGCATAAATTTTTAATTGCTACATAATTTAAGTTAAAAGGAGTAATTGAAAGCAGGCATCCACGACAAAATCCTCGCAATGAAGTGGAGTCGTTTTTTCAATGAAATTAATCTCCCCAAATTTTATTTTAATTGGGGGACATGATATGCCAAATCTTTTAATCCATTTCCTGTCTCTCCGGAGCGGTTTTGGATAAATTGTGCTTTTCATGTCGACTTCCGCCCACTAGTTCTTGTTAAATTTATGTCTTCCTATTTAATTTGTGAATTTTAATGTAAAACTCCAGAGGCTAAAAACGTAGGTTGGATATAAGTCCAGGGTGGATAAAAGCGTGGGCAGAGCAAAGTATCGAAAACGCGGACAAAGACGTCAGTAGAAAATTGCGTAGGTACTTTGCAAATACAAAAAAGTAATTTCCCAGAAAACCAATGCGAGAATGGGATGAATTCCTAATGATGAATCACAATTAGCAATTAAATTAAGCTACAACAACTACGCATGCATTAAAAAATAGAAAGTTGCTCAAAAACAAATCAACACATCCGCATGTAGTAAGTGAATTTTTCCAGTGCGTACTAGAATACCCAATATAATAGGTAATAAAGTTTCTTTGGTTTGACACAGCTTTTGCATTGATTGTAAATATTTTCCAATGATTTGCTCAAAACCGGTTATGGTCGGAGAGAAATGAAATAAAATATGAACATCGTGCAAAATTTTATCGCTTTTAAACCTATTATTATATAAAAACTCACTAAAAAATGAAATCGCTGACATAAATAATTACGTAGGTATTGAAACGTAGAATAATTCTCCGCCTTTCTCAAGACCAGAATAAAACTTATGGGATAGAGGCGTGGATTTAGACCAAATACTTATTTAGAGATTCAACGCCGTTAATAAATTTATAGCTAAGAAAATAAATACGAAAGCTTCAGTATTAATCAACTCTTAAACAGGGACTCTTCAGGAAGTTTTTAAAATGGGGATCCTTCTCGTTGAAAACCTCCCTCTTTTTCGATTTAGTTATTTCTCTGCGAATTTATTTTTCCGAATTCCGTTTAAAATTAAAATCAACTGTGGAATTATTTCTTGTGGAGTTGGATACGGAATGAAGCAATATTTAATTATGTTTATATAGCATTCCATATTTCTATATTCAAGTAAATATAATTAAATCTTGACATGCCTTTGGAAAAACATAAATTCGCTTTAAACGGAATGGTAATTATCGTAAGCTATGCAAACACTAAAAACCCAGCTTCTTCGTTTTTGTTATTCTTCTTGCAGAAACAAGTTTGGAAAATAGTACACGAAAACTAATTTAATTTTATCAGAAATTTGGGTTGCTTTGGGTGGTTGTTGCCTGAACAAAATTTCTATTTCCAATCAGCAGGTTACATCCTGTTTACCGTGACAAAGCAAAAACCTTAAAAATTTGGAATAAGCCTGAAAATGTTATTGATTTCGTTAGACTTCGTTAAACATATCAGAAAAATTAGTGAATACGGCACAAAACCTCTTAAATACTTTTACAATGTTTTGGAATGGGATTCAACCAAAAACAGATTCCATCCAAGGCAAGGCAAATGCAAACTCGGAGTGCTTATCCAGCTAGCCTCCACACTAATAATAAGCCTTGTTCAGATCTACCACGCGCTTGGAATGAATTCTTCAAAAACATTCAACTCAAATAGGACTTTATTCAAAAGCTTAAATTTCTTATCATTCGCAGCACACTCTCTCGGTGCGTTTTCTCACTTAACAATTCTCTGTAAAGGACCGGAAGTCGCTAATTTACTAAACGAGTTGATTAAAATGGAAGAAAATCACTTGGTGACTTTTAATATACGATTGGAAGGGGACAAATGGTTTGCCAAGATTGTGAAGATTATGCTCTGGCTTTCCAAATCCCAGACATATGTCTGCTCATTGTTTTTACTTTGCGTTTGCTTTGTGTCCGCCCTACTTCCCTCAATCCCGTTCAATTACTTTTTCTTTCTTTATTTGCGTGATGGAGCTCATTTGAAATCTCAAAATGTAGGGGAAACTTTGATATTGCTTTTTGCGAATTTAATGCTGTGGCAGATGACAATGCAAATTGTATTTTTCTTCCTTGTTTTGGACAGTGCAGCAATCACTTGCTTGATTGCTGGTCTCTACAGGTTTAGAAAGTAAGTTTGGACATTTAAATTTTATATCAAAGCGTTCTCTCATAATCTTACGTAACCTTTTGCAATTTTTAGATTGATATTGGACGCAATCAGCGAGCAATCTACTGTTAGGATTTGGAAGGCAATGAAAATGTACAAAGAGCTTTACCTCATCACACAAGACTTTGGGGGAATTCATCGACACCTTTTGGTTATCTATTTAGTCAATATTGCAGGTGGGCAGGTTTTCGCCGGTTTTCTTCTGATAAACCTGAATGGTTCTCATTCTGCGGAATTTGGTCGTCAAAAGCAATTGGAAAAAGCAGCCATGTCCGTCTTCTTACTTGGAGCACTTGCTGACAGCGTTTTTGTTATTCTCGGAATGTTCGGATTCATGGCCGAGCTACATTATCGATCTGTACTGGTGAAAGGGCAAATAAGCGAAGCTAACGCTTTAGTGAATACATCGCCGAGGATAAAGAGAAAGTTGTTAATTAAAATCAGAGGGGATAGGAGGAAAAGAAGAATGATTATTCGCAAACAGCTCAAAACATGCGCAAATTTAAGAATTGTCCTGGGAGCAAGTAATTTCTTGGAGAGAACGACCCCGCTTAAGTTTGAAAATCAAGCGGTTGGAATATTAGTCAACCTTTTGCTTATTCGAGGATAAAATCCTAAATTTTTATAAATATGTTTAGTTTTTAATTAAATCTTAAAATGTTTAGTAAAAATACATGTTCATGATACCCTACAATAAAATTATGTATCGCATTGCCTCAGTGAAGCACAAAGGAGTTTAATTTTGTGCTTTCTCCATTTTATTCTCCTTTTCAATTTGGACTTTTGTATGTACTTTCATTTGGCAATTTAGGTTAAGAGAAGTAATTGAAAGGAAGCATCCACAACAAAATCTTTGCAATGAAGAGGAGTCGTCCTTTCAATGAAATTAATCTCTCCAAATTTTATTTTAATTGGGGGACAAGATTCGCCAAATCTTTTAAAATATTTTCTATCCCTCAATCCAAAATCTTCTTTCCAAATCCGCCCCAGCAATTTTCCATTAAATTGTTCCGTCTCGCTGTGAATCTCTGCAAGGCCCCCGAGCCATATCATTAGCAGAAACGCGTCCATTCCGTAGATTCCAAGGGACAAGCTTATCCATTCAAATTTTGAGTAACGAACAAGATAAGTCACTGTTAAGGGTTGGAGTGCAAGGCAGTAAATTAGCAAAGTTGAGTTTAAATACTTTTGACAAATGAGATTCGCAAGTTTAGCTAAAATTTGAATTGAGCGATAAGCAATAGATAAGCTCTTATCTTTTTGCTTTGTCTTTGTAAAGCTCCAAAACTGGGAGAGGAGATCTTTCAAAGAATTTGTCGATAAAACTTGCAAATTTGCTATTAAAAATATTCCTGGCATTGTTCCAGCCATGTAAATCCAAAAATTCATCAAAAGCAGTGCTATTTTTAAAGATTGGCTCCAAATACTTCCGGTACAAGTACATTCACTAAGGAGCCAGTATCCTACAACGGTAGGGCGACATGGAGTCAGCCAATGCGTGATGAATACCAAAGGGCAGATAACAAGGCCTACGGTTGTCCATCCGAGGTAAGCCAGGAGGACGTTTAATTGCGTAATTTTACTTCGTTTAGATTTTTCTTTATTGTGATCGAAGTTAAATTTAATTAATCCGTTGATTAAAAGTGGAATTGTATTCGCTCCGTGGATTTTAACTACTTTTAAGCACATGCTTGCTACAAAGTTTCCGATTATTAAAATAATTGCAAAAAGCCTCTCGCCAGTGGTTTGATTTCTTTGCAAACTATGCAAAAATTGTATTATTTGCGCTAATAAAGAAAGCGTTTGGAGGGAGACCATAATTTTAATTAACTTTGCTACTTTTGGGTTTGATTTTGCCTTTAAGAAAATACTTCCGGAGCTGTTTTCAATTTTAAATGGCATTGGGAAAAATAAACTTGCACAGAAATAACTAAATCGAAAAAGACGCAGATTTTCAACGAGAAGGATCCCCATTTTTAAAAACTTGAAAAGTCTCCGTCTCAGAGTTGATTAATACTGAAGCTTTCGCATTTATTTTCTTAGAAATAAATTTATTAACGACGTTGAATCTTTAAATAATGTAAATATTTTGTCTAAATACACAAAATGAGAAAGAGGTGTGTAATATAAACGCCTCTTTCTCATTTTCGGAATACTTGAAATTTTCTCCGGGTCTTGGGAAAAGCGGAGAATTTTTAATACGTTTCAATACCTATCTGTAAATATTTATGCCAGCGATTTCAATTCTTTCGGAATTTGTAGTAAAAGGTTTAAAAAGCAGAAAAGGTTATAAGGACAGTTTGGATTCATTAATTTTATAACTCGAGCGGTCAATTGGGGAATGGGGTGTTAATTAGGTGATTAATTTATGAATTAGCATGATTTTCAGCAGACAAAGCTGATTTATGAAATTGTTTACTGATTTTAACCGAGCTGATAATAAGTATGAATTTTGAAAGGGGTTTCATTATTTATGCGCTTGTGATTGACTATGATTGTGTGATTTGATTGAATTAGTGCTTTTTTAATTTCTGTGTTGACAGTGGAAGCAATTTAGACAATTTAAATGTCATGCTTTTCCTAGTAATACTTTTGTACTAAATATTAATTTAAATACTTGGTAAAAGTCAAATATCGAGAATTTTTCAAACTTATACCGAAGCCATAAGGATATTTTTTCATTCAGGATTTTTCCGGTTTGTTGCTATTTATGTTGTAAAATATTTTTTTTACTTTCATTCATGGATTAGAAAAACAGGTACCTGACGACCAGGTGTACGTTTATTAGGTTCTACGAATAGTCTCTTGCAGCACGTAGACAAAAAAGTTTAAACTTATTCTGAAACTTTACAAACTAAAATAAAATCATTTTTAACAAGTTGTTGAGCGTTGTTAAAGCTACTTTCGCTACTGCAGTGTAGATAAAGCCTAATTATTAAAATTCGCCATATATGATCGTATCTTATTGTTGATTGCATTAACTATTTTGTACGTTTTAGCACTCAACTTGGATAAGCAATGGCTCGAAGAGGAATCTTCCAACCAGTGCAAAAATTACGTATGATTATTGAAAAGCAGTTAAGTTTTAATTGTAAAATTTGTGATTTGAACTTTGCTACAAGATACACCCTTTCCACTCACATTTCCTGTTTCCACAAAAAGGAAGAAAGCAACTTTCAATGTGTATTCTGCGAGAAAGTGTTTATGCGTGAGCATCATTTCCAACAGCATTTAAGATCGCATACAAAGGAGCGTCCTTTCTTTTGCCGGAAGTGTCCAAAAGAATCCAATTCAAAGGAGGGCCTTCGTTTACATTTGGGTACCCACAACAATGTCAAATCCCGTAAAAGACGCTTTGAATGCGAAATGTGTCCAAAATCGTTTTTGGACTGGGGGACCCTCCTCACTCATATTCACCACCACACGAATGAGAGACCGCATAAGTGTCCAGTTTGCAAAAAGACGTACAAAAGGTATTCTGATCTTCCAAGGCATATGCTCAGTCACTCCGGATTAAAACCATTTCCTTGTGAAGTTTGCAAAAAAGACTTTAAAACTTTAAATGATCTGAAAATCCACGAAAGGACTCATTCAGGAGCCACACCTTATACCTGTAAATTTTGCGACAAAGGATTTACCCAACAAACTCACATGATTGCACATATCCGAAGAATTCACACAAACGAGCACCGTTTCCGTTGCGAATTTTGCGATAAATCATACGTTCACGCTTTTGAACTTAAACACCATTCAGAGATCCATTCAAAGGAGAATTTGCATACGTGTGAAATCTGCAAGAAGGCTTTTAAAAGGCCTTTGGACCTACGTCGTCACATGAAAAGACATACAGAAGAGAAGAAATTTAAATGCCAACGGTGCTTCAAATCATTTAAAACAAATAACGAGCTCCAACGGCATTATTTTAATGTCCATGGGGAAGGAAACGTGAAGGGTCTTCCATGCATCTTATGCGACAAGGCATTTGTCAGCCAATCTAAACTCGACCTTCATATTCGAGAAAAGCACACCTTGGAAAAGCCTTTCGCTTGCCAGTTTTGTGGAAAGCGATTTTTTCAAAATTATCTTTTAACGCATCACTTAGTTAAATGTACACAATAAATAGTTAACGAGGTATTTTTCTAAATAATTTTTCCTCAGCGTGTACTTGATAATGTCAGTTTTATCTTTTTAATTGTACATTTAATTAAATCGTATTGGTGTTTATTTTCTTTAATTGAATGTCTTAATTAGTAGTAGTTATTGTAAAAAGCTTTTTTGTATTTTTTAACGCAATAAAAATATATTTTATTACAAGAAATCCATTATTTGACAAAAATCTTGAAAAGCTAAGTAAAACATTAAACCATCACATATTTTATTAATTTGACATTAACTAATTATTTGTACCTTAAATTGATAATTTTTTAGTAATTGCAACAACTCTAAAAGTGCCTCTAATTACCCCTCTTAAGAAAATTAAAACCGTTACTTTCTTGACAATGAAAAAATTCCCGTAATTTACAATAACTGGTTTGCACGACTTTTTAAATTTTTAAAATACCTCTCTGTTTTTTCGATTGCCTATCCACTCCCTAGTCCCCACCAATGTAAATCTTCCCCAACTTTGTAAAATCCTGTGTCCTTGGCTATGAAGGCTCCCAATAAAAGCCAGAAACACAGTCCAGGTAATTGTAGACCCAACACTCCAGAACAAAACGAGAATTTTTACCCAAAATGACATTTCCCCTTTAAACTTAATCAACATTACGTTGCAAAAAATAGCGCCGAACATGAAAACTCCGTCGATTGGGATTATATACGGGGCAAATGCACGGAGAACTATTTTCATTAGGATTTGACTTGCACGGTAGTTTTTCATCAGGACTTCCGGTTTTCTTAAGCAATTAAAGCTTTTGTAGTTTTTCCTTCCCAGGTGAAATTCTCGAATTACAAAAGGATTAAAATGGGTAATGAATACGAAGAGGATGAGGAAAAAGCAGCAAACCATTGAGTGAAATGCAAAGATAAAAAAGATGTATACAATTTGATACGTTAATAAAACCGGAAGTGGGCAATATTGGATTAGATTCAAAACACTCAAAAGGTTTCTGGGGTAAATTGCGAGGAAACAACTGATAAGAAATGCACTCCAGAAGATAATGTTTGTAATTAGGAAGGCTCCAAAGTCCAAAATTTTGTTTAGAATTGCAACGTTTGGGTGGCATTTAGGAAGGAGGAAGGTTTCCATGTGTTGGAAGTAATTAAAAAGTCCAGAAAATGCACAATTCAAGTCCTCTTGTTGAAAAATTGAAACGGTGGAGCACATGATTGGTAGCAATGACAAGGTTAGTATTATGACAAGAAGGTTGAAACTGTCAAAATCTCTTTTTAAATAGAAGCGGATGGATTGGGTGAATAAGAAGAGAACACCGAAGTACAGGGCGAAGGTGTTTAGATAGAGTTGCCGTCTTGTCCAGTGGGTGGGGGAGGTGAAGGTTCTAGAGGTGGGAGAATAATGGAGGGAAATTGACCCAAAGAATTCAAAAATTGGGAAAATATATGAAAATATTAAATAAAATCGGTCACTTAGCATTTTTAAGAGTATAGAATACTATTTTGCTCAAAAAATGCTCTAAAGCGCATAAAAGCTTAAAGGTCGACTAATGTGAATCATGTTTTTGCTGTGCCTGTGGTTTCTTGTATTTCAATTCTACTTTGGATTGGCAGACAAGGCGTGGAGCGGTTTTGGATAAATTGTGTTTTTCATGTCGACTTCCGCCCACTAGTTTTTGTTAAATTTATGTCATTCCTATTTAATTTGTGAATTTTAAAACTACACAGGCTAAAAACGTAGGTTGGACATAAGTGCAGGGTGGATAAAAGCGTAGGCAGAGCACAGCTCAAGTATCGAAAACGCGGACGAAAGCGTCAGTAGAAAAAAATAACCCTTTTATTTAAAAATATTTTTCTGTTTTCTTAATCAGTTTTATCTGCAAACAAAATGTTGTACGAGTTACATGCAAAACGAGTAAATAATTCTTCAGGGACGTGAAGAAACGTAAAATATTCAAGGTACTTTTCAACTAAGGTTTTTTACGGTATAGCTCTTAACCGTTACATGTTTTATTGTTTCAAATCATTTAAGTTTTACAAACATAAAAACGTAATTTTAGTACATTATTAGCAAAATAGTTTAATTTTTGAATTGTATAATATAGTAATTAAAACTTCGGTAAATGGATTATACCTTAAATGCATTTAATTCAAAATTACAATCAAAGGGATAACCATCCAGAGAAAATTTGGCGACGTTCCTTGGCCACCGCCATTCTTTTTTCGTTTTGACTCCTTTCCATCTTTCCCGTTGCAAAGATCAGTGTCGCAAAAGCAAGCAGAAAGAATGTTCGTTGGGCTTTGGCGTCCAGTACCACTCCCGTTCCCTTTACTTCCCTCCATATATGCTTCCATCAATTTATCCACAACCGTTTCCAAACAAGACCCTGGTTTCATTTTCTTTACCTCCTCCAAAGTTTTATTATTGTTGAGTCCTTTGTTTATATTTAAACACCCATTTGGAAACTCGTTGATGACACAGTCGCCAAGCTCATTGTGGATTTGTTGCCAATCTGTGGAACTATTTTTAAACCCCTCTTCACAATTCCTAAGGTCAATTTCTCCAGTTCCAGTGTCTCTAACGTTCATCCTACAGTATTTTGTTCCTACACGGCAGTCCACAGCTTCCTT
>JAANSO010003595.1:0-11194 GCA_036507315.1 Lepidocyrtus fimetarius | reverse complement strand
TTTGTTTACAAGCTATTTCCGTTCGAATGATATGCTACTTGCCATATGTTGCAATTTAAGATTTTCTAACGGTCACTTCTAACGGCTAAACCGTTGGTCCATAATTCCTGAAAAACTATACAGCAAATCCTTGGGTGCATACCTACTGCTCTGTCAAATTTGGTTGCAATCTGTTAAGGCTTTTTTGAGTTATCGCGGAGACAGACAGACGGACAGACAGACAGACAATCAAACCCTTTTCATAACTAGATTTTCAATCTAGTAACAAGCACAACTTTCCATGCACTTTCACGTGGAAACAATTAGAAATGCTCATTTTAATCAAGTCCCCAAACCTTTCCTAATCTGCTTGATCGTACACTGTTGCTATTCACCCCACGAGGAATAAAAGGAAATAAAAAGTAAATCCAAAATATATTCTTCATTTTTATACGATTTAACTAAAAGTTGTTGCTGTTTCAATACTCAGGAAAACTATGAAGAGCTTACTATCTTTTTATTGATGCTTCCGGTTTGCTTTGCTTTAAATTTTACAACTTAGGGAAGTAGCAAGTTGCACTTCCTTTTTAGGTAGAACTTTAAATTTCAGTCGACAAATATACTTGAAAAATATTTCTTATCCACGTAAAAGATTTACCCCAACAAAACTGCCCTGCATTATAATTTTATTATATACTTTTAATAAAAACTAAACAGGAATGTCTGGCTGAATCTCATTTATTTTTTTAGATGAGCAACTTCCTGTCTGAAAAGGATTTCAAGCCTTCATAAATAAACATTAAATAGCTGCACCCAGATGTCAAATACTTCTATTATTTTTATGCCAGTCTTATTTTCTCTGATATTCAAATTTTCTCTTTAAAACAATTTCAAACTTAAAATTTTGCATTAAATCTTTCCAATCAGTAAATCTTATAATATATTTGAAAAAGCAACAGTGTATTAAGATAGTTTATAATAAATATACCTCCAACGATATCTTTGGTTCTGCTTTAGTTATGAAAACCTCTTACGGAAACTTCTACGTAACTTCTACTACAAGACTTTGTTCTAAATTCAAGAAAAATTCAGCAGAAAAACAAGAATCAAGTTATTAGCAATGCTAAGTAAAGTGTAAGGCCCCGAAAACGCATTCCTCTGATGTACTCGCGTCCATCCTTTCTTTATACTCTGCTAATGCACTACCATCTCATGAGTTGCGACCACGCTGCGTAATGCAAATGATTGCGAGAAGGAACCGGTGAAAAAAGCGTTTAGAAATGAAAAATAAATAAATACAGAAAAATACAGAATAAAACGGATGTAAAAGTAAGTCAAGAGGGACCTTACTTTAAAAGAATGTTCGAATGAAATCAATATTCTATTGTAACAAAATTTACTAAATTATGCAACGGTTTTTCCATATTCCAGTTATTCTATTAGACGTAACATTTAGGTTTTAGTTGTAGCCACATACAGAGCTTTAATAAAACGAACTAGCTTACTGCAAAATTATATTAAATTTGTTTTCAAAGCAGTCAGAGTGCTTTCTAATTTTGCCAACAATGAATACAAAAACAAAGAAAATTCCTTGCAATTACGTCGTCACTCCGCTTCTTAAACGGACATGTGATCTATTTCAAAACTGCGAGCTTTATCCCCACCCATTGAAAATCAAAATGAGTTCCAAAACTTTACAATTTAAACTTGAGCCTCTACTTCAATGGAAATACGTTCCGTATTGCCTTGCCATGATTGGAATTACGTTCATCATTGGACTAGGTTCAATATTTGGTCTCCTTTTCCTAGCATTTTTTACCCCTTCAACTGCAAACCTTTCAGTTTTAGAAATTTTTTTCCTAGTATTTCTGACAATATTTGGCGTTTGGATGGTTGGTGTTTTCTACTTGTGCTGTGTGATTGGAGAAGAAGCGGTTTTTGGTGTGAATGAGTCTTTGAAGATGGAAAGGGAACGTAAGTGACTGTAGCTTTATAAAAATTTTAAAAAAATTAAAATTAATTATTTTTTAGGCTTCCATATTAAACGGAAAGCTAAGGATGTGGATATCAGTGGACTATTTTGCGCGTTTTTGCTTTTGTGTACGCCTTTAATCCCTGTATACATTTTAATCCTAATTTACTCGGAATTGGATCCATTTCATCATATTTTGAAACTTTTACCGTGGTCACCTCAGAGTAATACAAGTCATTTTGTTGTTTTCATGTTAAAATTCATATTTTGTGCAATCCCAGTTTACGAAACCCAACGCTTTGCATTTATTTTACTATTTGTTGTGTTTGTTCCTTCGCAATCGTTTCAAAAATGTTTGAAAATTATTTCCCATAAAAATATAAAAAATTTGGAGTATTTTCAATTTGAAATTTATTTACTCATGCAAATAATTTTGCAAATCGTTACTTTCCACCTTTCCATAACCTTTGCGGTTACTTTATCCCTTATGCAAAAATTAATGGCGGTTGAGGCTTGGATCGTGCTTAAATGCTGGGGAAGGATCCCTGAGGTAATTCTGGGAATGATTGGGGCAATTGCAATTTTTCAATTCTCTTTTACCTGCGTATGTATGAAGATGATTGTTTACGAAACTGAGACGAGTAAAGAATTCGTTTGGAGGAAGCAGCGAGAATGGCAAAGCTGGAATAATATGAATAGTTATTTAAGGAAGAAGTGGAAAGCTCAGAAACCGTTGGAGTTTAAATTTGGGGAATTTTTTGTCATGGATAAAAACACACCAATGAGTTATCTTCAAGTACTTTTGGCTTATATTACAGACTCCGTTCTCCTATTACATCCGTAAATTATCGATTGATTTATTGAAAATCGATTTTTTGCAGGGAATGTAACAACTGCAAAATCATATAATATTTGGTACTGTAAGTAATCTTAAATGATAGTTTAAATAAAATTGTAAATTACTAATAATAAAAAATGTTTATCATGTAAACTGTATCATCTATAATAAAATTTAATTTAAGCTCTTGATGAAAAATATATACCTAGTTATATAGCTGAATCCCTGATCCTTCTCTGCAAAGCTTTGTTCACACGAGTTTTAAGAATTTGTGATACTAATCTTATCGGTTAAAACTCACATTTTTTAATTATTAACTTTCTTTGCTAAAAAACGTTCATATTTCATTGTTAAAATTTTTTCTGGGCAACCCGCTTACGATTAGTTGAAATGCTTTACTATTTTTTAATATTTTATATAACTTAGAAAATTCTTATCGATTCAAAGGATTTACAATTCAGTAATAAAACTACACGGAATTTACCATTTATGACTTTTTAATAAAAAAAAATATCAATGTATTGTCAGTCATTCCTAATCTCATTGATTTTTTATTACACGTGCCCACTTCCTCTTTTAGGATTGTGGAACTTCATTCGTAACATCTAAAATGCCAGATTTCAAAATACTTGTCATAACTTTTTCCCAAATGCAAGTCCTTAAAAATGACTCCGAACTTTCTCTTTAAAAATGACAATTTCAAAATTTTGCTTTGAAGCTTTCATTCTAAACAAACTCCTCAATAAAAAATTTCATTTTACCCCTTTTGTATTTTACTTTGACCCCATCACCTACTCCCTAGTAAACCGTTCCCCAGCCAATGGGCTGCTCACTCCTTTCAACGTTGTTAATTACATTGCACAGTTCCTTGTCATCCCAATTTGTTTATTTTACGTAATTCCTTGGAAATTTTATTTCCGCCATGAAAACAATATCTCTCCTACTGTTTATTTTTATTTCGCTATTTGGTTAGCAATTCACGCTTTTGTTTCCGGAGTTATCGTAACCTTTGCACTTGCCTCGTGTGACGCAATTACAGTGATGTTCAATCAACTACGGGAACTGGACGAGGGGAGTTTACCTCCAAAAAGGAAAACGCCTCCAAGTTTGGGGCAAATGTTGAAAGAAATTGCAAAAGGTAAGAAAATACAAGTAAATCTTTGCCAAGTAAGGTAGTTTTAAACCTTTTTCAGAATCAATACAAATTATAAAATCCCGAAGGGGGGACATTGTCAGAGTCGTGCTTCAAATAGGTCTTATTGGCGGCATATTAGCCATCCCTCCGGCAACAATCGGCTGGAGTTTGATCTTGTTCAATTACTTCGGCACAAATGGGGACGACCCAACGGAATACCTTTTGATTTTGAAATTGTTCAAAAGATTCGAACCGGGGATGGTAAGGACTTTGATTGCAAACGGGATTCAAATCGGGATATTTTTTCTTTCGGTTGTAGAATACTTTCGTGTATATCGAATTGCAGTTGTCCTCGGGATGTTCCTAGGAAACGGAAGTTACTGCATGTTGCAAATAATCCACGAACACTCAGAAAATGGTCAAAACCAGTTCAAAAAAGCTGTAGAGGACTATCAAAAAGTTTACAGGAACTGGTCAAGGCTTCACGACCCGATTGGAAGATGTTGCCATAATGCTTACCAAGCAGGGGCTGCAATAGCTGTGATGGCCTTCTCTGGGGTTATCATCGGATGGGAATTTCTTTCCCAAGTGGCATTCTACATGTGTGTTTTTATAAGCATTTTTGTCGTATTCGTTATAGCCATTTGCCTACCTGCAGCATCCCGTCCGTATGAATTCAGTTTGGTGTTGTTGCAGGAATGGAAGTACAAAGTGGGAAAGTTGGACCGGAAGGATAGGGTTTTGTATAGAAGGATTTTAAAGAGTTTGAGGCCTGTAGGAATGCCCGTGAATTTGAAGGGGTTTGCTAATAAAGAATTTGAAAAGGATTTGTACACAAGGATTGTTGTTAACACGCAGGATGTTGTTCTGACCGTTTTAAGCGTCTAATTTAAAACTAAATTTGTTAATTATATTTAAATGATAAACAAATTTTAAGAATATGTTGCACTTTAACCTAAGCATTTACAAAATTTGGGTTATTTAAGCCCCAATAAAAATTAATTGATCCATCATGTTATTAAGATGAACATTCGGATTAAATCGGATTAGAAATGTTTAGATTTTTCCAACATGATGAGTTCATGTTTCCATGAAAAATGAATGTAAAAAGCTTCAAAAACATTTCCCCGCTTATTTTTTTAACATTTGCATAATTTGACAAAACTTTCACGTGTACAACCACTCAGCATTGAAACTCGATTGAAAGCAAACCTAAAAAATTACTTATTTTGATTAGAAAATGAATTTCTCAAAAGGTTGCATAAACGTGCAAATATTCCTCCCAAATTTCATCTCCTTCCCCGTAAACCATTTGGATAATTCCGGAGAAAACCTTAAATACCTTTTCCCCTCTTCCAACCTAAAGCAACCTCAAAATCTCTGGGGCAAAATGAAAAATCACTCTTGGAATGGAATCCGCTACGTGAAAATATTCCTCGCTGTGTTTTCCTTTGAAAGAATTAAGTGGATATTAAATACTTTCCTAAAACACGGCGGACGAGTAAAAATGGACATGGCGCAGTTTATAATCTACACTTTAATCCTAACCGGATCGATTCTTGCCCTGGCGTTATTCTTTACATGAGAACGGAAACGAAGCGGCTTTTGTTGTTCCCCAGCTTTTAAAAGTGTTTCGAAAGCATCATAGGAAACCCTGGGGTGAAAAGAAATTAAAATTCGGGGATCTTCTAGTCTATCAAAGCTCAGTTTCAATGATATTATCCTGGGTTCTATTATTTGCACTGGTTCCTCTATTTTTCCAATACGATCCAATTCAATTAATCGGGTTTAAAATCGGGGAGGTTTTTAATTTGGATTTTAAAGTTTTCAAAATAATTTTAAAATTAATTGCAACGTTTTGCTCTGTCGTTTGGATGACTCAATGTTACGCAATTGTTTTGTTTCTTTTGACGATTTGCGTTTTATTTTTAGAAGTTTTTACGCTTTTGTCCAACGAGCTAGTTGATATGAGGAGGAGACACGATTTTAAATTTGTTTCGTGGTCGCTTTCTTTTCCCGCCAAGTTAAAATTATACAAAATGTTGAAAATTATGATTACAATTGGGAACTCATGTGTGGAGGTGTTCCTCCAAGTACTTTTATTCATGGGAATTGTCATGGCGGTTAGCGGAGGTTACGTAATGTTAAAACTTTACGATGACATCCCAGTAGTTTTGTATTTTACCGCCGTGTTTCCTACTTTTTGTTGTGAACACGTTAGTTTTCCTTTTTGGGACTTTTGCAGCTATTCCGAATAGTAATGGGAAGGGTTTTCTACAGTTTTGGAATGTACATGGGAAGGAGAAAGTGCAGAGGTTGCAGGTAAGGAGTTGTGCCCCCATTGGGTATTCTTTCGGGCCTATAAGGAATTTCAAAAGGGGGACGATTTTTAGTATTATTGATTTCATTGTTAATTGCATTGCTACCATTTGCTGGATTAAGTATTTTTAATAAAAATTACGAATTCGATTTTTGTTGAGCAAAAGTCGATATATTGATCAGTTTCAGTTTTATATAATTCATTGTTAATTTTTGCTTGTAATTCTAAAATCCTTGTAAAATTCTTAATCCTAAGCTTATTGCAAATTTTGTAATATCTTGTAAAGAATTTTCATGTTAATATAAAATATTATAAAAGTTAGCAAGCCGGTATAGACACTAGTTTGAATGCTTATATTTTACAAAATGTTTGTGTGAATCAGCATTTTTTAAAATGCAAAATAAAGACTAAATTTGCTTCTTTAAGGTTTCAAGTATAAATAGGTTTCGCTAAACCCGTAAAAATTGCTTAAAAAATTTTTCTCTGTCTTAAGCTTTCATTCAGGTTGACTGCTTGTAAACTATATAAGAGTTAGATCAATGAAACCCTGAAAATCCATTCGGGTCATTCAAACCTTTTTAAAAAGCATTAGTATTTTCTGAATCTCCATAAAAAATTACCCCGAAATCTGTCTCAATTAGGTACACAAGCTTCTATTACACAATTTTGAAGTGCAATGAAAATATGAAACAGGGGTAATTGGGATCATCGCCAAATTTTTATTTGTGGACGGATTTCGATGAAAATTTGACCAGACCTTCCTAAAATGATTCTATTTCGGCGTTTTTCGCAATTTTTGAATAACTTCAAATTTGTCAAAGAAATTAAGGTTTTAGTTTTCATGTCTGGGAAAAATATAGCAAAAAAGTTCGACAAATAATCGACCAAATTTAAAACCTTAATTTCTTTGACAATTTTAAAGTAATTCAAAAATTGCGAAAAACGCCTGATAGGATTGATTTTTGTAAGGTCTGGTCAAATTTTCAGCGAAATCCGTCCACAAATAAACATTTGGCGATGATCCCTATTACCCCTTTTTCATATTTTCATTGCCCGTCAAAATTCTGTAATAGAAGCTTGTGTACCCAATTGAGTCAGATTTTGGGGTAATTTTGTATGGAGATTCAGAAAATACTAATGACTTTTAAAAAGGTTTGAATGACCTGAATGTATTTTCATGGTTTCACTGATCTAACTCATAAATATTTATTAAAAAGTTTTCGAGCTTTTGCAGAATCAGACAGACAGACAAACTTGTATGTTTTTTTCACGACTAATTTCTAATCTAGTACTTAATTCCTTAAAAACATTTTTAACAAGAAATAAAATATAAAACTAGATTTTTTCCATGTAAATTTTTATGCAAGCAAATATTGAAACTCAAGGCTTTTTACTGATTTTTTATCCTTCAATTATTCCGTGAACTAAAGTTCATTTCCTTTCTGGCTTTTGTCTAAGAACATTGATACGCTAAACGTGTTAAAAATGAATTTCTCAAAAGGTTGCATTGACGTTCAAGTTATTCTTCAAAAATTCATCGGGTTTCCTTTAATTCACCTAGATTCTTCTGGAGAAAACATGGTCCCAAAGAAAAACAACTTTCATCGGAGAAATTTTATTGAAAATTTCAAAAAATTCAACTGGATTCCAATTACCTACGTACAATCCTTTTTAGTTTTGTTTTCCCTCGGTCGATTTTACTTTTTGTTTAAATCTCCATTAAAACCGGATATGGCAGAGGTGATAATCCTCACTTTAATGTTTTCCGGATCCTTGCTTTCATTAGTTTCACATTACGAGATTGAAAATAATTGCGATTCAGGGGCTTTCGTTGTTTCCCAACTGATGCGGACTTTTAAAAAGTACAAAGCTAAAAAATACTCAATTTGGGAAAGGTCTTTGATACGTGGGCTCTCAATAGGTGACATCTTAGTTTATTTAGTTACCCTTGTTGGAATTCTCGCCTGGGTTCTTCTATTTGCTATGATTCCATTATTCTTTGAATATGATCCGATTCAGCTAATGTTTTTAAATTTTGGCGGGTATTTTTTAAATACGGGAGTTTTTAAAATATTTGAGAAACTAATTTCATCTTTGTTTTATATCTATGCCTATTTTCATAGTAGTTCAATTTGTCTTTATTTTATGTCAATTTGCATTTTGTTTTTAGAGGTTTTTATGAAATTGTCAAGCAATTTATTTGAAAAAGAAGAAGGGCATTTAATTTTTGAAATTCGCAGAAAAACTCTTCATTTTCCTGATAAGTTAGGACTATACAGAATTTTGCAAATTTTAATTAAAATTGGAAACTCCTGTGTGGAATTATGTTTGCAAGTGCTTCTCACCATGGGCATTGTCATGGCGGTTACTGGAGCTTG
This sequence comes from Lepidocyrtus fimetarius, assembly GCA_036507315.1. NCBI lineage: Eukaryota > Metazoa > Arthropoda > Collembola > Entomobryomorpha > Entomobryidae > Lepidocyrtus > Lepidocyrtus fimetarius. Next base: position 2,572 of record JAANSO010003595.1, on the reverse strand, counting down.
CGTAATGTTAAAATTTTACAATGAGCTCCCACTCCTCCTTTGTATACCTCCCTCTTTGATTTTTCTCGGTGTAATATGCTTGATTTTTATCTTTGGAACTTTTGCTGCCATTCCGAATACCAATTCTATTCTTTTCTGTCAACTTTGGAAGAAGTCTTTCCGAGGAAGGGATAAATTGTATATTTTGCAGATGAATTCATGTCTATTGTTAGGATATTCCTTTGGACCAATAAGGAATTTTAAGAGGGAAACTATTTTCAGCATTTTTGACTTTATTGTTAATAACATCGCTTCAATTTGTTTAATTGACAATTAAAATGTTAATTGTTAGCAGTAAAGAGTTAGATTCACTACTTTAAGATACTAAAATAGGCTTAAAATTAAAAACAAGTTTTATAATAAATTTTAAATTACTTTTGTAACAGTTTAATTTATAGACGAAAATTCAATCACTAACGTTATGTAAAAATTCCGGTAACGAATAAAAATTATAATGACTTTTTACATTACATTACCCTTAAATCTACTTCCCGCAATACTAGGCATACAATATCTATGTATATAATCTGCTTATTGTGTCTGTTTGTCATTCTGTCACGGAAAAAACATGCGGTTCTTTTAAAATTAAGTGAGCTCAGATCAAACCTGATGCTTTTTGTAGCAATTTTACAACTGACTTTCACATTTGCATACGGAAGCCCACACTTTTTCCCATCGTTAAAATTTGTTGTGGTTCTTTTAAAAATACGCAAGTCTAAATGCAACCTTCTGCTTGTAGCAAGCATTGAAGTTCCGACTCCTTCATTTACACACTGTACCGCAGATATTTTTGCAAGGGAAAAATTTGTGAATATTTTCGGGTTTTTAATCCTTTTAGTCTTTTATTTAAAGTCATGCAAATTAATAATTTTTATTCTTGTTTCGTCAAAGACCTTCCCTTTCTAGAATCCGATGCGACTGAATCGGGCAGCCAGCTAGTTGCTAAATAATTTAAAAACAATTTAACTTGACAACTAACTTAATTAAAAGTTACGCAAACCTAGGTTATTTTTATATTTCATAAGCTACCAACGCAAATCAAGTCTAGTCGTTATTCGCTACTATAAATTCAAGCTGTTCAGAATATTTTAAAATCTTATTGTGACAAAATTTATTTAAAAATGGAGTTCTCAAAAGGTTGCATAAAAATTCAAGTAACCCTTCAAAAATTCATCGGATTTCCTTTTCTTCACTTGGATTCCACAGGAGAAAACCTCGTCCCAAGGACAAATCTTCGAAAGAATTGCTGGGAAAAGGGTAAAACCTTCAATTGGATTGTCATTAACTACGTTAAAATATTTTTTGCTTTGTTTTCAACCGCACGACTTTATTTTCTCTTTTCTTCTTCGATAAAACCGCACATGGCAGAGGTAATCATCAACACTTTGTTGTTTGCCGGATCAATGCTGGAATTGCTTTCACATTATGCACTAGAAACTAACAGGGATTCAGGGGCGTTCGTAGTTTCCCAATTGATAAGAATGTTTAAGAAATATCAAACTCTGAAAATTTCTCTGGGATTGGGTGACATCATAATTTATAATTTTTTATTAACTGGATGCTTCATCTGGGTCCTTCTTTTTGCAACGATTCCAATATTCTTCGAGTACGACCCAGTTCAGTTAATTATTTTGTATTTTGCATCTCATTATAAAATCCTTGCGAAATTAATTTCAATTTTGTTCTCAATTTATTGGTTTACCCAATGCAGCTCAGTCGTAGTTTATCTCTTGTCAATTATCGTTTTGTTTGTGGAGGTTTTTATGAATTTATCGGAAAACCTGCTTAAAAACGGTTCCTTTTCCAGTCAGTTAAAATTATACAAAATTTTGCAAATTCTCATCACAATCGCAAACGACTGCGTGGATTTATTTTTGCAAGTACTTCTCCTTGTAGGAATCGTCCTGGCGGTTACTGGAGGTTGCGTAATGTTAAAATTATACACTGTGCTGCCACTCCTTCTCTACATAGCTCCTTGTTTTGTCATGGTGGGAGATATTTGCTTGATTTTAATCTATGGAACCTTTGCAGCCATTCCTAATACAAACTCCAATGTTTTTTCAATGCTTTGGAGGAAGTCACTTAAAAGAAAAGAGAATATTTTGCAGTTGAAGACATGTCTCCTGCTGGGTTATTCCTTCGGGCCGATAAGGAATTTTCAAAGGAAAACTATTTTTAGCATTTTTGACTTTATTGTTAGCTGCATTGCAGATATTTGCTTAATTAAAGATTAAAATACTAAATATTTAAATAAAACTACACGAGTTTTCTTTTTACATTTTAAATGCACATTTTCTAAGGTTTTCTGTACTAAATTTAAAAACATTTTAAAACCCGTATAAAACTTATTTTTGGCTTCAAAGGCAAAACAGCAAAACGTAAGAGAAAGCACTATGAGCAATATTTTAACAAAACTAAGAAGTGGCATCCCTAGTAATTCAAATGCAGATATTAAATGCTACAAATTAACAATCCATAAGTTAAGTGTTTATTGACCACTGATACTTTATTAAATATTTATTAAAACTTTTAA
>JAANSO010003594.1:0-11196 GCA_036507315.1 Lepidocyrtus fimetarius | reverse complement strand
GCGATGATGATGAATAGAAATGTCTAAGAAGTGATTATTTTATTAAAATGTTAATTTATTTAGCAAATAAACCATTATAAATAAAATAAGAGAATATTTGCCAGTACAGATCCTTTAAAAATTGACGTAATATTTAATTTTAAATGTTTGAGTTGGAATTATTCGATGTCGTGGTTGGCCCTTCGTTAAATAATGAATTGTGAACGCCAACGACAGCATAGTATGGAGGTGGCGGTTCATTATAATGAACCTGTTGAGGGGTTACTGGTCTTCCACGGAATTGACTTTGGGGATGAGAATGGGGGGCAGAATGAAGATGTGGTGGATGATAAGTCATATCAGTCCATGGATCCGTTATTGTACGCTCACCCCTGTCATTTCGACCCCCTTCAAACTCCCTTTTCAACTCATTTAGAAAAGAATTAACCGCTATCATTTCAATAGCTGTAAAGAGCAGTTCAACCAATTTTGTTGTGAAAATAACCGCATTCATTTCCGACATTGTGGCGTATGTTACGATAACAGCGAAAAGGACCATGACTAGAATGGAGGTTATCTGCAACCAATTCTGGAGTAGGTCATGGCGTCTCTAGGAAAAGTTTCCGGAAATTGATCAGTACACTGACTTTTGTAAATACATTTAACTTATGAAACATTCTTACTTGAAGTATCCCCCTCCCGAGAGTAAAAGCTAAGATAAAATGGATGAAGGCTAATCCTGAAGATATTCCTATGAGTATATGCGACGATGTACTTCTTGGAATGTTTAATTTTTCCCCTTCAAGAACTCCTTCTTGTCTTAATAAGATCACAAATAAGATCATAGAATAACATAAACTCAGCATCTTTAAATAAAAAATTGAAAAAGAGTTTGATTAACTGAGAAATTAATTTTTAAAATTTTTAACGTGCGCAAATTTTAGTAAATGGTGATTACTTACTCCATCAAAAAGAACTAAAATTCGTACACAAAAATTGCTACAGGACCATCCCAGCAGTATTGAGTCTTCACCATTGCCATACGGTTGCGTCATTGTTATGACTTTGATGATGAGATTTTTCAAAACTTTGCAAATTTTGAGAAATAATTGAAGTTTAAATCAACTCGTAAAAATAAAAATCTACACGTGTTATTGAAGATTATAAACTTTAATTCGCATTTTATTTAGAATTTAGCTTTCAATTTGCACGTGAAATTTGCAAATACGTCAATAAAATCTAGTTTTAATTTAAATTGTGAGTAATGAAATTAAGTTAACCACTCATAACCAACAGTTTTACCTGTGTGAAGTGCCATTTGGTTAATTTAGGTCTAGGTCTCGCAACAAGCTTTTGTCTCGCTTTATCACTAGATAAGCAAGCAATTCCTTTGTCATCATAGATAAGCGTTGTCATTATAAAATTGCGCTATTGCTGTGCATTCAACGCAATTATTCAACGCAATTACAGTGACATCAAACAATTGTATTCCAAGCAGTTTTAGATAAAAAAAACGTTGACAATTCCTTTCTAATTACTGCTTTCACCAAAAGTTTATTTTTGGTTATAAAACGTAAAATAAAAATTTTATATACATATTGTAGGACAATTAGACATCGATTCTGACGAGTTACGCCAGACCAAGGCTTTCAGAGAATCGGAGAATCCAACTAGATTAAAATCTTATGATTATGCTCGTATTTATTAGCTTTCTTTGGCATAATTATTTTGATTGCAAGGTTAAGTTTTTTTAAAAAATCAAATAATGTAAACAAAGTGGAATCGTGAAACTATTGCTGTAACTTTTGCAGTTATTTGCATAGAAATTATTTTGAAACGGATAATATCATCAATCTAATGACAGTATATTAGCTGGACATTTGCAGAAATGTCAAAGATGTCAAGAAATGTAAAAAGTAGACAAAATGGTAAGTAATACAGACAAAGGAATTTTTACAACCAGACTTGACTCATGTCATGAATTTGCAAAGCATGTTATTACCAGACTATAATATTGTCTATGTTCGTTCATGTATAATAATTACTACTACGTGCCATTAAGCGTTCTGACAATAAAATTATGTTTAATATTCTTACAATGAGTAGTAGAGTTTTAAATAAACTTGTATAACCTTTCAAATGTCACTGACATTTTCGTTTTCTGTGTAAATCTCTAGAGTTTTGATAATTTCAATTATTTCACTTGACTGAAATACCAGAAAATCGTTCTTACATAAATTGTATCCCTTCAAGCTTATCTAACGTTTACTTACATAAACAAATATTGTTTGAGGTAATTGTTCAAGGAAATATCTAGAAATTCGAAGACCCCAAATGGCCTTTTGATAAATTCAGTTTGTTTTTTACAGTCGGAATACATGAAAAAGCGCAATGTTGAGCTCTTTCGAAATCACGAAAATTATCGTTAAAATTCTTCGCAGGGGTAAACTTCAATCCTACTGTATTCTAGGGTTTAATTTAACCCCGTATAAATGGGATCGAGAATTAAATCTCTTCAAAACTATTGATTTTTCCGCAGGATGGCTTGGAATCATAATTTACTTGTTGGCATTTATCGCTTCCGCTCTTGGAAGCTTCCAACAAGTTCATTTAAAATCTATGCAGGCGTTTTTCACAATGACAATGCTTTTAATGGCGTACAATTTCTACTTTCACCAGAAATACGCCAAAGAATTTGCAAATTTCTTGAATAATGTTCTTACATACGAGCAACAATATAATTATCGCGTGAGAAAAAGAATCAATCAGAAGAAAAGCAAGCTGAACTATGGAAAGATTGTGCAAATATTTTGCGAACTTTTCTATCAAAGTATTTCATGGATGGTTTTATCTGTCTCGTTATCTGCCGGGTTTATGCCAACATCTCCATTCAATTTGTTCAATATTTTCTACAAATTTGTGACAAATGCTGTGGAGGAACGATTTGACCAGTTTCATGCCAATTTCATCTCTTCTGTTTTTGCAGGACTTGCAAATTTCCTTTTGTGGTCTTTTGGAATCCCAATTTTGAATTTTACAGCTTCATGCAACATCCTCCTTTCATTTTATTTCTTGGATTGTTTCAATTTGCTTTACTTGCGGACAATCTCCTCCATTTTGGATTCAAGGCGGTTTGGAAGATATGAAAGTTTGCTAATGAGAGGGTCCCGTGTATTCAAAGAGGCTCAAATTCTCACGCAAGTTTATAATAATTTGCACCAGCAAGGAATCACTGCGGTATTTACTTCGGCTGTGGGACTAGCTGAAAGTTTTCTTGTATGTTTGCATCAGCAGCTATTCCAGTGATGGGGAAGGAGATGAGCAGGAGAAAGTTTCACTTCCTGTTTTTGCCTTTGCTTGGCTTTGCGTCATCGACTCCATTGCTTGCTTAGTTTTTGGGTATGGCTTCGCCGCAAAAGTTCACAGTTCAAGTGGGAAGGTAAAAATGGATCTGAAAAGAAAATTGGCGGCTTTAACAAAATCCTGTAATCAAATGCTGGCAAAATGGCTTTCAAAGTTTATAAGGTCTTGTCCTATTCTGCATGTGGCGATTTTTGAAAGCAACTTTTTTGAAAAGTTGACCAAGCTTTTATTATTGACAAGACAATTGAAATGTTGCTAGTTAAAAATAATTGAAACTACAGTTTTAGGAGATAATTATGCTCATGTAAATAATCTTAGTAATTAAAGTAGTGTCTTCAGAGGAATGTAATAATTAGATTCTGCAAAATCATTTTAGAAATGTAAATTCTTGCTAGATCGTTAAAAGTTCATTACGACATAATAATATAGGTAGAGTTAGCTGCTAGTTAAGATTAGTCATTCATTAGGTAACTCATTTCATATGCTCCTCTCGTAAACTTCTGAACTTTATTAATCTACAACAAATCAAGCGTATTTAAAGTTTTTTGTTGAATTTCTACCATTTTTTGTAAAAATATGAACCACCCAAAGTACAAGTTTACTTATTTTGACGTCAGAGCCTTAGGTAACACCAATTTCAAAGCATAATACAAATTTAGTATTGATTTAATTTGATTAAATGTATTTTGATTAGGGGAACCAATTCGTATGATGTTTGCCTACACTGGAACTCCATATGTCGACGACAGGATTCCTTGGGATCTCCCAAAATGGATCAAGGACACCAGACACCGTAAATAAAATATATCTTACAACAAAAAAAACTTATTCCAGGTGTATCCTGATGCAATATTTTTAACTGTTTAACCCAGAATTTGAAAGTAGCATTGGACAACTTCCGGTTTTATATTTAAATGAGGAAAACAAAGAGCTTTGCAACTCCCAAGCAATAAGTCGTTATCTCGCCAACGAGCTCGGATTGATTGGAGAGAATAACTGGGAAAATGCAAGATTGGATGAAATAATCGCAACAATTCACGATCTATTTATTTGTAAGGTTAATTAAAAATAATTTGAGAAATTAAATGACAATAATTTCCACCTATTTAATTACAGTATGGCGAACCGCAACATTTGGAAAGAATGTAGGAAGAAAAACTGCCATGAAATCAAAATATGTCGCACCAAAGATTAAATTATGTTATGAAAAGTGGTCCAAAACTTTAGAAGAAAAGGAAGGTCCATTCATTTTAGGGAAGAAGGTAACCCACGCAGACTTCTGGTTAGCGAATTTCATCTCCATTTGGGATAACCCCATGACTGGAGATGGACCGGTTTTCCCGCATGATTGGATACCAATCTCTGACGAGGATATTTTCATTGGATTGACAAAGGACTATCCAGCTTTAAGAAAACATTTGGAAGCTGTTGAGAATATTCCAGAGATCAAGGAATGGATTGAAAAAAGGCACAATACAATAATTTAAATGTAATTTTCTCAAATTCAAATCAAATCAAATCAAATTATACATTGCCATTAACATATTTGCTGTTTTGTGCACATCTGGGTAGGAATAAATAACTCGTCACTGCATCTACTTGTACAAATTTGTATTTTGAATGATCTTCCTTTATCAATTTTCCTTGATTTTTTTATCATGATAATTACATTTGGACAGTTTTGCATCCCCAATCAACTTATGTATTACTTTACGTCTAGACTGTTGTTGAGTTACATAACCGAGCTGAATTTACTAATTCATCATCATTCATTTCAACTTTTGTACCTTTCCACTTTATAAAAACATTAAAATTTGCGCGTGAAACCCGTGTTGACAAATATTCAATTAATTGTTAATTTAATTATTTATTAACGTGATTACTGCGAGATTAATTATAAAAAACGTTCGTTTTATTATCTAATTTCTTCTTTCACTATATGACTAAATTTCACAACGGACGAAGACGCTGAAGATTCACCGTCGGCTTCTGCAATATTTTGTACACTGCTATAATCAGGCGGCGGAGGATAAAGGGATTTATGTAGGGCTCCTGGATCCCCTTCATTTTGAGCTTGACCTTCCTCCTCGTCGACAAAAACAACATCACAGTATGACGGCGGCGGGTCAACATAAAATATGGAACCGCAGTTACTATGTTCTGCTCCAGTAACGCCCGAGCTTAATTCATTTTCTTGCGGACGATTCAATTCTTCTTGTTTCAACTCCAAAATAAAAGCGTAGACAATCACCTTCTCAAACATGCTGTAAATTAGGATGACAACTGTTGCAATTAACGAAGGCTTATCAACCTTTGTTAAGCTGAAGTAAGTGATGAAGCAAAGGACTAAAGTGCTGTTTAGCAAAATCGTGAGAATTAGCCAGAGCCAACATCTTCTTCGATTTCTCTGTAAAAATTACAAAATAATTCAGCAAACATCTCTTTTAAAAATAACTTTTTTGTGAATTACATGGACTGCTCCAGAATGTAGCAAAACCACAAGTGGAAGATAAAGAAAGGCCATGACACCGGAAATTATTAAGGAGGGTACTGTAGCCCCGCCAAAGAAACTTGTTCCACCACCTCCAACTTTGTTTTCTGGGTCATCTCTTAGCTCCCATTCGAGGAATATTAGTACGAGGAAACCGACACTGAAAAACTATGCAAATTGCAAACTAATTAAGGTATGACCAACTAAAGATTCTTAAATTAACTTTATATTTTAACTTACCGCATGCAATTTTGCACAGTATTTCACAATTGTTTGTAATGGAATGGGACAAAATCTGAACATAATTAAAAAATTTGTCTTGTTAATCTAAAATGTGTATAAAAATACTCGGAACAAGTATAATTTGTAAAATAAGGAAAATTTGCGAAAATGGAAAGCAAAAGTGGAAAATTATAAAATGTCAATGTCATTTTACCAGGTAACAACCGGCACATAATCCAAAATTTAACTGCTGCTATCATCCTCATTAGGCCGCTAAAACCTACTTCAAATAAGCTGATAATATTTTATAACCCATTCAAGCTAGGGTTTGCATAAAAAGTTACATAATAAAAAGTGGGTGTGAGTGAAAGAAAGTCTCGTTGTAGTGGGTTTAAGTAGATTGTTTACGGTTTTTTATTATGAACTTTTACAGATCACGTATACTTTGGAAAGATTTTATTCTGGAATAATATGTATCCCGCATTTATTTGTCATTTTCACACATTCGGCTGGACCGAATAAAATAGCAGAAAATGGTTTACGACCTACCCCAGCTTTAATTTTTTGTTTGGCAGTACTTTGTACACTTTGATCATTAAAATATGAAATCTCTGAAAATTCTTGAAATTAAAGCCATTTTTCTGTCCACAGATTTTACCTGCAGTAATAGCACGAACGTTATGTGTAAGTGATCAAGGAAATTATTATAAACGTCAGGAAAATTGATTCAAAATGACACAAAAGTCAAGACGACAATTGCAGTTGCATAAATTATTTTATTACTTAATATGCAAATCTTTGCAAAAAACTAGTTTTGTGAATGATTCATGAAAAGTATTTGTAGGATACAAATATTTAATCAGATCATGTTTTTGAAGAATAGATTTCATTCTATGTTTGTCACAGAAGTGTAACGGTTCTACAAAAATCATTGGAAAAGTAATATCATGAAACGAAATTCAAATCGGTTAAGATGTCTTATCTTTTGTGCATTTTTTACAGTTTTGCTTCACCCAATTCCAAGTGGAGCCTTGAATAGGTCAGCGGGTGTAGAATCAAAATGTTTTGACATCAGTGACAAAGTGAACTCTCCGAGTTTAATTTGGGTAAAATAAATCCCTTTATTTAAGCTAATTTATCCAAACTTTAAATTTTTCTGTGTTTTCAAGTTTTTAAGTGTAGAAAAATGGTATTACCATTTCCATTTCCAAAAACCATTTCGAAGAAATGGGATTCAACCGGAAGTATTTTACTTGGATTAACTACGAGAATTGCCCAGAGGATCCTGATGATGTTATAGCGAGGGGGAGGACTCAAATTGGGAAGATTTTAAGGGATTGTCATGTAGCTCTTCAATTCTTTTATAATCTCTGCTTGGTTCATGGAATGTGTCAGTATTTGCTTCAAGAATTAATTACTTTTGAATTAGTTTTAATTTTTGCGGGAATAATAACAGGATTGACGTTAGGGATTTATTACGGGGTTAAACTTTACAGAAATAAATGGCAGAAAAAGAATGTTTAAAAAAATTATTACAGATCTTTGAATAAAAAAATCTTAAAAACGTATTGCGCAAATATTTTAAAAACTTATTATTTTAAAGTTGCGTTTGAGTTTCCGTTGAGCCTCCGGCCCCTGTCACAACTTCAGAATACGCCGGGGGTGGGTCATTTACTGGCGGTGAGGTAAAGGCTGAGGAGTTGTAGTAAGCAAATGGAGTTTCATTTCTAGGATAATGCCCATTTCGATAAGGATAAGTTGTCATTTCCGCGTCTGTTGTACAAGGAGCTGATCTAGTTTCTAAAATTTCACACCGGAAGCAGTTAACCACCCACATTTCATATACGGTGTATATCAGTCCAAAAACCAATATTAAAGTCATCGTAAGTGAGTCATAGTCAGAGTTCGTTTCGTAAATCATATCCGACAAGTAAATCACGGTAAAAACTGCCGTGGTGAAGGCAGTTGTGATCAACCATTTTCTGCAGATTTCTAAATATCTCTGAAATTTCGAAACACGACAAAATAAGCAAAATTATGAAATTTAAATAGATTATCAAGGTTGTAAATTACGTATTTTGCCACTCTATGAAGCATCACTGCACGAACTAAGTTTATAAGGAAAATGAGACCAAACAGGATAACCAAGGTGATTTCCATTGCGTCTGCATTAAATGAGGAAAATTAAAGAATTAATCAGGTGATTTTTTGTCAAGTAACTTGCGGTCCCTCACCAGCGTCAAGTAGGTAACCGTAATTGTCGTCGTTGTAATAGTTTCGACTGGCCCATCCTAGTCCAGTTAGTAATAGAGAAATATAAGCGATTAGCATTAGCACGCTGATTATCTAGTTTTGCACCAAATTAAACAGAACAATTAATTTTGTGGAGAATTTTTTAGCGTATTAGTTAATTTCAAGGGCTTATTTACCCAGTCAACAATTGCAAGAACTTTCACTCCTTTTTGCAAGGAAATACAGCAGGGATTAGTAACCCTCATTTTAATTCCTTATGGCTGCTGGTCAAGTTAAAAAATCTTTTTAAACTAATGCGGATATAAAACTTACGTTTTTATGATCCATGTCTGGAAATGGCAGTAACCTTTATGTAATATGAATAGTGAGATATCATTAATTTAAAATATCAGAGTTTTGCTGTAGTTATCTTTATTTATCAGTTAATTATAGCTTATCATCAGCATTATCATATTTTCTGGTTTACGTCATACTTGCGCTGTTCTAATAATACGGATTATTTTGAAGAGCCTTTTAATTGACTAGCGTTTGCAAATTAGCTAATTATTGAAAAACAAAGTATATTTACGAAATTAAGAATCATTCTTTTTTGGAGGAATTTCTTCTGAAGTTGATGCGGAATTATTTTCAGGTTCGTAGTAATACGGAGGCGGTGGCGGGAAAATAGGCTTCATTTGCTCTTCTGGTAGTGGTGACAGGCACGTCAGCAGCTGCACCTTCAATCACAGCGGAATAAGGTGGTGGAAGGTCAAGATCAAGGTCACCTTCGAAAGAATTATTAGCGTGGGAGTGATGATGCCTAGACCTGGCTTGATTTCTCAATGCAGCCCGCCTCGTCCAAGCACGAGTGTCTTCACTTACAGTTATCCTAGGACCAGGAGTAGAATTATCTTCTTCCGGTTCTAATAAAAACGCGTAAACTATCACCATTTCACACACGCTGTACAAGAAAATAATAAAAACCGCTGTTAAGGAAGGTTTGTCAACCCCGGTTAAACTAAAGTAGATTACGAAGCTTAGCACCAAACTGGCATTTAAGATGGTTGTCAATGCCAGCCAAATTCTGCAACGGCGACGGTCCCTCTGTTAAAAAATGTACGTTTAAAGATTTGCAAAAACCCTGTAATTTAAAAAAGTGAAAGTTGACTTACAGCCCTTGCACCCCTATGGAGTACCACTGCCAATGGAACCCGGACAAATGTCACAACCGCTGAAATAACTAAGGAAGGTAACGTTGCGCTGCTAAACAAACTAACAGATCCACGAATACTGTTATCCGCACGAAAGACAAGTTCCACGGTTATCATAAAAAACAAAGCTAAGCTGACAACCTAAAATATTAAAAATCAACAAATAAAATAAAATTTTTAGCATTTTACTTTAATTTGTGCATACCGCGTCTAATGCTGCTGCCACTCTTACAACTTTCGCAATTGGTATTCCACATGGTCCATACATAATAATATTTTTTGCAAAAAACAATTAAACATTTAAAAAATTGCCCGTTTTTGACAAAGTAAAAAAATATACATGTCAAAAAGTTAATTTTTGCGACTTGTCAAAAACATTTTTTATTTCACCTGACGATGTTATCTTAAGCTTGAATCTGAGCATATTCACCGTAATAACTTTATTTCATTTAATTTCCAATCTATCGTCATTCTTATCAAAAGCGTCATGATAAGCGTTTTTTTGCATTTGAGGTAAACTGATAAACGTTTTAATTGTATTTTTATGCTTGTCATGCAAGTATTAATCTTTAGGTGTTTGTACTCACGTGGGGTTCATTATTTAATGGAAAAATCTTGCAAAAATAATAACTCTTTATCAGTCACAAATCTTTATTCACCAACAAATCATAAACTTTATCAAGCATAAAATGAATAATTCTTTTACAAAAAATAAACTGTCTAGAAAACTTTAATCTACAATATTGGCAATAAAACTAAACTGGACCAGAACAAGTTTCATTCGAAATCGTCTCTTCTGAAGAAATGAAAGTCTTTTTCTCTATTTTCGGCTCTTCAGTTTCCTCCACGACAGAAGAATACGGTGGAGGAAACTCGTTGTTGGTATCCATTTGAGAGGAGTATTCCATCCCAGGCATCACCTCAGAGTTTACTGAATAGTACGGAGGAGGAAAGTCGTTGTGATGTTGATGTATAATTGGAAATACTGGAGCAAGCTGAGGCTGTGGTAAATTAACAGAGTAAATGTCCATTCTTGGAGGGATTGACGTGGTGGAAGGATATCTTTCACTTTCTAATTCTAAAATGAAAGCGTAAACCACTACGAGCTCGTACAAGGTGTAGACAAGTCCTGCAATCACTGCGCCAAAGGTTACTATATCAAACTTGGAAAGGTAAAGGTCAGTGGCGTAAGCTACGATAAAAACGAATGTGACGACGATGTGGGCAATCCAGCAGCTTCGGCACCGACCATGACTTCTCTAAAAAATATAAAATATTTAATTCACTAAAAACTAAACTAAGGAAATTAAAAAATAATTTTTAATTACAAATTTTGCTCCTCTATTTAAAAATCCTGCTCGGATTAGATTCAAAAAGATAAATAATCCTACAAGTAGAAATCCTGCAATAGTTCCTGTACAAAATAAAATGTAAAATTGAGCTTTGAACAGTTTAATTTTTTAATGTCCTGTTTTTATTCACCTCCATTTCCTCTTTTCACAACTTCAAGGTTTCCTTGTATTGAAGAAAGCACGGCAAAAAGGAAGATCAAGCTTAAAACCTGGAACAAGATAAGAGGTTTTGTTATGAGATTTGACTAAATATTTTATTTTTTTGGTTTCTTACCGTGTCTACATAAGCAAAGGTTATCACGGCACTCTGTAATCGAACACAACATAATTTAACCATCTTTTAAAA
>JAANSO010003593.1:0-11198 GCA_036507315.1 Lepidocyrtus fimetarius | reverse complement strand
GGATTTTATTGTTATGTGCTTGAAATGATAAGAAGGCTTACACAACTTAAGTAATATATTCAGGGATGCAAGTTTGGATGTGTAGCTGTGCCATCAACATTTATGTTTCTTTCACTTGTTCTTCATCCTCAATCGTAATCAACATAAAAATGATCATTCACATTTCTTTAAAAAGATTTCGTACATGGACATTATTGCATTGAACATGACACGGGTGAATGTTTATTGGAGAATTGGGAATAAATTTTAAGAGATTAGACTTTATAGATGGAGTTTGGCATCCTTGATAAAATGAAATATCTCTTTAAGACAAACATTTTCCTCCATATTTGTATATATTGAAGATATTTTAGCATGAGTTGTGAAGTCTCTTATGAAATTAAAAGATGGGAAGAAAGAGAGCAAAAGTGCAAATGTAAGTAAGGTTTACATGTTAAAAGTGGGCCGGGTTGCTAATAACTTTTGCATGAAATGATCAATATGGGCAAATACTGGGGAGAGTCAAGTGAATGGAAAATATATCGCAATAAAAATGTTGAGCTTGAGGCGACAGAAAATACATTCCCTATTTTTATTGCTACAATCATTTTATTTCTTTGAAAAACGGTTTGTAAAGATACCATAAGGAAAAAATGTCTAGTTAACCTTTATAAACACAAGCCAACATACTTGAACACGGCTGTGTTGGCAAAAAATTGATTAACTTCAAGTAACACAATGGCTATTTAAATTATACTTTGCGAAAAATTATTATTTCTTTAAAATTTAATAAAAATGCTTTCAAATAGAATTTTTTGTCTGTAATAGTTTACATTTTTATTAAACACGTTTATAATTTGGATATAAACTTTACAAAAAGATTGAATATAAAATGAAATGGGCCAGCATGAACATAAATTACCTGAAAAATTATCATTACATAAATTTCATGCAATTTTTTAATAAAATTAATTCAAAACACACACCACACACACGTTTGATATGTGTGTATGATGACTTTGCAATTTCCTAATTCTCTTCATTTTGGCAATATATTCATTCTTTTTGTCCCATCTCATGACCCATATTTCCTCACAAAAACTCCGAGAAGAAAATGTTTTCTGCTTTTACACAAAGAAATATTTGCATTCAAATAAATGAAAGAAAAAAGATTAGGATCGTGCCTTTGGAGTAAAAAAGTAAATTACGAGTTTCGGAAGTAAACTCATAAATTTTACATGTGCCAACTCATCTCTGTTGTCATCTTAAAAGAATAAATAAATAACGACAAGGAAGATTTTGGTTGGCCAATTTGCTTTAAATTGTATTCGACTTTGACATCACGGAGAGCGACGGGCGACCACAGCTTATCAGACTTGTTACGGAGATAAAAATGCACCGAAATTAACTTTTTCGTGTGCATATTTGCTACTTGCACATGTGGCCATTTTCATGATTTTCATTATTCAGAGCTGTAAATTGAGTAGACAACACGATGGAACAGGTAATGGCTTTTTGATGGTGATAATGACGACAACGTCAATCCATTGACAATGACGAAGAGTTGCTTCTTTTAAAGAATTATTGCAATTTTTTGCCTGACTGCGATATTTAATTAGGTATGTTCATGCTCATTTACTGCGAGTAAGATTACAAAGGCAAAAAAGAGCAATCATTCACGTAAACGATAGAGTTCAGTTGGTTTTTTTTATGAAAAACGTGTTAAGTAGGAGCATTATTGTTTGGCTTGTTCTGCTGAATAGGAATTTTTGTTATTTTGTGAACTAGTTTGTTTTATATTGTTAATGTTTTTCTGAATAAGATTCATTTTTAGATAAAAATGACTGCAAAAAGTAATAACGGTAAGAAAGACATGAGTAAAGTGGGAGGGACTCGCTTATTAACTTACTGCCATCGCCATCACTGCTAACACCTTTTAATAAAGAAATTGCAGCTGGTTTTTAACAACAATATGCTACAAAAAGAGGAGAAAATTAAGTTTGTAAGATTTGCAATAAAAATAATTTATTTAGTGTCTTGTTGAGACATTTCTTGTCTTGACAGGAAACTATTCTAACATGTCAATCTTTAAAATTAAAGTTATTGTAGTCCTTTTATTGAATGTGTGTAGCCCGACACGAATTGTAGTACAAAAGCATTTTGTCACTGTGTGTAGGTATATAGTTTTCATTAAAATTACTGTCCAATAAAAAACGAATACAAGAAGAATAGTTTGCAAATTTTTGAATTCGTTAGACAATTCACCGGTCGTCTAGTTTTTAAAAAGTTCCTTTACGAATTATAATCTCGTTGAACTCTCATTAAGCGTACAATATTCATCCAGATCTGTAAGACAGAATCCACACAGAATATGTTCAAAATTTTACTACTTAAATTGAGTTTAAAAGTAAGTTAAAAGACATAAATATCTTAAAACTTTGGTCAACTTCCAATTTCTCAATTTTCTAAATTTTCCATTTCGTATCCTCCTACTTTTTCTTAATTTGAATACCTGATTAGTTTTCCTTCGTTTTCTCCCTTTTTGGCTTACATAACTCATTCTCATTTGTAACTATTTTCCCGAATTAACTTCTAGGACAGAGGTATTCAATATACTATTCGATATAGTTAATCAACAGCGTTTTTATGCGTATTTTCCTATATATACATTGAATACATTATATATTTTCTTAACGGGTCTTCCAAATTCAGTCTCTTCCATCGTACTTTTTCCTTGCCTCATAAATGTTTACGATTCACAATCATACAAGATTTGTTGTAGTCCTGAGCGAAGAAAAGTCCGCCCATCCCGGATATTTATAGTTCGTTATCCAATTTTCCAGCATACAACTGAAACGTATCCATGCATATGATTCCAAACTTGAATTTCTTTGTTTTAGCCAATGCTTACGTATATTTTGATGATGACCTTGGCTTATTAAATAGGGAGCCCTTCTTGAAACTGAATACAAATCGTTCAAAGAAAGATTTTTATCTCTAGCCTTCTCCCAATGATGGTATCATGATCATTCCGGAGAGAAAGGAACGCAACTTTGTTGGAAAAAATATGGACCAAAAGGTAATCAACCGTGATGATCTTATTTAGCATATTACAGTTCATTAGAAGGAGAGGAAGGCGGGGACAATCCCAAAAAGATTTACTTTCTTGTCTGAAGTCAAATAAAAAACCAGCCAGTATTTTACTACGGCATTACACTGCATCGCATAAATTTTTTATCATCCGTCTTCTTTCCTTACATATAACGTTGCATGTTTAACGTTTAAGCTTTAACTTGTAAACTACTTTTTTTATCCCATCTCACAAATTCTTAATTACTGCTTAGCTCCTTTCTTCAAGAAATTCCGAAAAATATGATTTTGTTTTAAAAAATGCATTACAAAGTTTGAGTTTTTCTCACCGATTTAAACTTTTTCCACTACTGTCTGTGAGGTAGGATGGTTGGACTAGAGAGAGTGGAGTTGGGTCGTCGCAAAGTCAGCGTCAAGTCCAACACACACATGCAATAGAATTTCTGCAGAAAAGCAAACGCCTCAGCCGATCCGCTCCCATCACACGACATTCACTCGCGGGATCATTCTCTCCTTAGATTTGGCAGGGGAAAGAAAGGTTCATCTTTCTTTTCTTGCATGATATGTTTATTGAAAAGTTTAAAAGATAATTTTTTCCTCTTAATTTTTGCCCAAGAATCAAAAACGTCAAAAAATCAAAAGACTAAGTATGATGAGTAGCAGAGCAAAAGTCTGAGAAAGTTTTTCTTTTAAGAAATCAAATCATCGCATGAGAGTCAGTCGTCCCAAAGATCAATATTATAATGTCTCGTGCACAAACTACGAACGTAACCTACCTGAACTCTATCCTGGTAGAGTTTTCTTCCTTTTTCTTAATAGAAAAGACGCCGATGGTGGTGCGGTGTCTGCATATCGTAAGGCAACAAGAAGGAGGATAATTCTCCTGCCCAATTCATCGTAATTAACAATTTTGCTCTCTTTTTTCCTTTCCAAACTTAAAAATCTATAAAGCACGGAAAAGTCAGGAAGATAAAAATGTACAAATCAAGTCAACCTCTTTTTCTTTGATGAGCAAGACAAGGCTTCGTTTACATGGGATTACACGAAGGGGCAAAAGGTCCTTCGTTCAACAAAATCTGGAAAAACACATCCCTTCGCATTTGTTTTGGTTTTTAGTGGATCATTTCATCGCACGTAAAAACAAAAGGGCAAAGGTAAAAAGACCGACCGATGATATTTTAAAGGGCAATCAAAAAGTGCGTTAAAAGGAAAGTAAAAAAGAATCCTTTTGTGTCATGTCAGAACTTATGCCTTTTCTTATTCCTTCTTTCCAGCAGTATTTTTGGCTGGATATGTTAAGATGAAGAACCAAAGCTAAGCCGCGCTTTATTCGACGATTGAGTAGGCGGGTATGAAATATATAAATTTTTTGATTTACAAACGAATAATTACAGGGTTTTAGTTGTTTATGGAGAAAATGGGAAGTACTGCAGCAGACAAGGATTTAAATACTGGAAAAATATGAATCCAGGAAGAAAAATATAATGCAACAAGTAAACAAGCTTTATTATCGATGAGAGAACGGATTCATTTTTCTCAATTTCCTTCTCTCTCGTTCTGTTGAATTACGTGTGAGGGCTTTAATTTCTAAAGAATTAGGAAAGCTTATGTTCGTTTTTTGGTATTTTCATGTAAAAAGTAATTGGGAGCATTAATCAATTAAAATGGAACGTTTCTGGATGAGAATTTTCTCGAGTCATAATAATAATCAGGGGAACTTCACTACGGTTTGGGGAGTAGATAGAATATAAAAGGCTGGGAAGGTGGATCCTTCATAAATTTTACTGGGTTTTTGTAATTTCGTAATTTTGTTTCCCTTATTCAAGTATCTTCTTAATTATTCATAAAGTGAGGTGGTGGTGTTTCAAAGACAATAGTTTCAGAAAGTTGAATTTGAGCTTTTTGACTTGTCTTGTTCTGTCTTTCTAGAAATTATAAACTGAAGATTTAATCATTTATTCATGCAAAGTAGAAAAGGCAACAGTTTCATAATAATTAATGTAACTTTAAGCTGGACAAGGCTTTGAAATATTAAAATGATAAAAGGAAAATGTCATCCTGCAAGGAAAAGTCAAGATTTCGAACAGGAATAATTTCATTTGACGATTCTTGTGGTCTTCTTGTTAACATTTTGTTTAATTTAACATCGAATACATTTTTTGCATTAATTTACTTGACCACGTTTTAATTAATTCTTTGACAGTTACTTATAAAATTTTAACTCAAACTTTTGCATTTATGACGTAACAGTTTTGTTACGTAAATCCATTGTGTGGTTTTCATATAGTACTAGAAAAGAGGCCACAACACATAAATATCACAGTCATTAAGCAATTCCCTTCCACCAGAATACTTCTCTTCATGTTTGGTCATGATTATTTCAAGCCATCAACTTCATTCATTCATCATTTTACTTTTGTGAAAATATTCACTCCGTTGACTTTTATTTCACGGTTAACGCTATGTAAAAATTTGACGTGAAGTCGACATAATATTTTTGCCTCCAGTCATAAAACTCAATGTGGAAGGAGACCTAAGGCTATGGCGACATTGCATTGCCTTTGTTCTTGGGCGTTCAATTCTATAGTAAATCAAACTTAAGCATTTCTAATACTTAAAATGAAATTATCCTTAACTTTAAGCTCAATTTGTGTTTAACACAGCTTCAGGCTAACTTTTGCCTTCTCCGGCACAAGGTGCCTTACCGACACATGTCAAATCCTCGTTTATCGCTAATTTACTGCAAAATCTCTCAAAAGGTCAGTAACATTTGAAAATATAACTTTACCCAATCTCCTCCTTCTTTTTATTTAAGACGTGTCATTTGTTACACTGAATAAAAATATGGCGTTTNAAAATCTCTCAAAAGGTCAGTAACATTTGAAAATATAACTTTACCCAATCTCCTCCTTCTTTTTATTTAAGACGTGTCATTTGTTACACTGAATAAAAATATGGCGTTTCCTTAAAAAAATAGTGGAAACTGAAGGAAAGGTATGAAAATGGTGAACAAATTTAGAAAGAGAAAATAAACCGTGACCCGGAGCGAATTCGGAGAGGAAGTAACAGCATGGCGGAAAGCTCACAGGTATTATTTCATTCGTTGCTCTTGAGCCTATTCCTCTGAACAACGCTTTAAAATTCTTTGTAGTTCGCATCCAGAAGAAAGGCGCAGTGCAGTAATAGAAAGAGTTGTGAACAGGAGAACAATATAAGTACATGGCTAGAAATTTCTCCTTTGTTAATAATGACGAAAATGATGATCGTCATATAATGGTGGATCCATCTATTCCATCTCCAAATCAAGATGAACAAAATAATTCCGTAAAAAGGAAAAATTAGATTTGAGTGTGTTTAGTTTCGTCTTTTTCACTCGTACATGTGCGTGACCAAAATTCATTACTTCTTGCACACTCATATAAGAAGGATAAAGGGGAAAAATAAAATGATTCACTTCACACTTTTACTGTGATTCTTCCCTGGTTTGCGCACATAATGGATTCCATATTTTTTGGTTTTTAGTTTTGTACAATTTCTATTATCAATCTGTGTACTATTGTAGTACATATTTTTACTTGGAACGCTCCAACTATTTCTGCATAATTTTCTTAACTAATCACCATTGTAAAATTCAATCATGACTAAATAGTTAATTTGAGCGGAATTTATAGAATTTTGGTAGCATTGGTACCAGTAATGATGCTGATAATTTCTATTACTTTGTTAAGAGTTTTTTCTATAAATTATCCAAAGATTTGACACAAGCCACGTCACATCAACAATGAAAAGAAAGCTCTGAATAATTCAAACTGGATTTATTTTATTAGCTTGATTTTTGAAAAAAATTGGGCAATTGGCTGGAATTTATGGGGTTGACAAAGAAGGAATAATAAATAATGGGGAAAGAAAGGGAAAAGAAAGGGTTGAAGATATTTTGTACGACATTTTTAAAAGAAAGTGTTCTTTAAGGCAATCCAAAACTAGGAAAAAGAAATGTAGCTGAATCTCTGAATTGTACTTTTCATTTTTAGTTATTTTATGATTCTCGACATGTACAAAATAAAAATCCTTTGTAAAAAATAAATAAAAGTTCAGATGAAATAAAAAACCACGCGAGCAATTTAAGGCAAGAGTATAAAAAGGTTGCAATATTGCATTATAACATTTAATAAATTTATTATCAAAATAAATACATGATCATATATGTTAGTATTTCCACAAAACACAATAAAAACGCCTTCTGAATAAAATACAGAACACAAAGAAAATTCTGATTACTTTTATATTTTACTCACAGTTCTAAAAATGGAAAGCGCAAAAAAGCAAAAATGAACAACAATCGAATAAAAATGAATTAACAATTTGGTTAGATTTCTGTACCTGTCTTTTTGGGAGAAATTGGAAAATGAAATGATTTTTTATTGCTTTCATTGTGTTTCGTACATAAAATAAAATGAATTTTTATTCTTTTTTATGAAAAACGATAAAAATTTGCCGTGAATGGATGGGAAAAGGTGGAAGCATTAGAAAAAATCTTTTGATTGTGACGATGATGATCAAATCATATTTTTATCCTTTTCTTTTGGTTGCATACCAAAAGCCCATTGCGCCACGTCACCTATTCTCTCTTCCTTATCGTAAAAAATATAGTGGCAGTGGATAAGGCGTGGTCAAAAATGATCGGAATAGATTAATGTACACACGATACTCTCTGTAAACTCATTCCACATAAAAATCCCCATCACAGTCAATTCTCATAATTCTTTTTTGGAAAACGGGGAAAATCTAGTACAAAAGGAAACATTTTCAGGTTTAAAAACAGTCTACTGAACTCCTGGATTTCATTGGATGGAAATAAGGGAAATGTACACTTTGGAATTATTTTTTTCATACAGCGCTTACACATATTTTTCTTTATATTTGCATGTATTTTCAGAGATAGTTACAAAGATAGACAACAAACCCGGAACCTTTTTCTTTTATTTCTCTCCAAAGCGACAAGGAACATGAAAGGGTAGATTTTAATATTGAATTCTTTGATATTTGATGTGCTGCATCATTAAATGATTGAGTGAGTATTTTGCTCACTCGTTTTCTCTTACTTTGTTTCTTTTCTCTTCTGTCTCCAATTTACAGAAGGGGAAAGTAGAGAAAGAGAAACCCACACACGACATGACAACATCATGACAGGCTTTTAGAAGATAAAGGTAACGTTTCGTCATTGCTCGTTTTGATGATTATAATGATGGTAGGTTGATCTGTACGAGGTTAGGTGAGAAAAGAAAGTGCATTTGTATGGGTTGCATGTTGCATGATGTTTCCTTTCATTCTCAATCGGACTGAATTTAGGAGAATTTCTAGCACAAATTTACTCTTGTTTTATTCTGCACACAGTTCTTTCTTTGCCCTTATCGTTTTAAGGATTTTCATGTGAAATTGAATTTTATTTTAAACTGAAAATGGAATGTATTGGTATTGTGCTAACCAAATGTTGAAATTAGTTAAATGAAATGCACCAAAATCGAATTATGTTTGAATTCTTACATTGACACTAAAAAATTCCCAATTTTTTCACTCTGCTAAAATGCAGTTCTGACTTTTAGATTGCATTGGAGTGCGGAGCATGGTCCAAGGTCCATATTCAAACTCCAACTAAATTTTTAACATTAAACAATAGACCTATTACGTAAATCAAAAATGTAATAGGGAAAGCAAGAACCATTTTTCATACTTTACACAAGGCTTTCCTTGACAAAAAAAGATGTAATCTCTTCTCCCCGTTTTTCTCTTCCTCCTTTTTGGTTGCAAGGGGAACTTTTAGGGGAAGAAAGTAAACTAACATTTAAATGATTTGCTTGAGGTGGCTGCAAAATATATGAAATAGATTGGTTAGCATTTTTAAACAGAGAACAGTTTAAATTTATTTTATTATGTGGCTTAACTTACCCACATCATTATCTAGCATCATCGCCAAACGTGGCAGTTATTATGGCATTGCCATTTAGAAAATGAATTGTGAATGAGATGTGACCGCCCAATACGTGTTTGAGGTTGATGATTTTTAACATTCTTCTAGATCTCGTATAATGAGAACTTGGGTCATTTTTATTCATTTTCTAAAAGTGCATTGGGGTAAAATATCCACAGTAAAAACTTTTTTTGTCAATTATATAAAATTCTTTCTTATTTTTGGATATTGTTTTAACTGATGTCTTTAGGTTTAATGCTCTCTACTGCAATTAATAAATTTAAAGGCTTATTTCAGTATAGTTTATAGGTTTTTAAACAACTGCGATCTGTTTACCTATTTAACTATGAAACCATAGTCTAAACCTACATTTAAATATCTTGTAGGTCATTTTTTAAATCCGTAGAGCGTAAGTATTATTTACAATCTTTCAAATATTTATATGCAAAACTATTTATTAGGTCAACTCAGTTTTCTTTAGTATCTGTCCTGTCCAACCATCAACAATTCAATAACAAATGATATTATGAGGTTTTTATATTTGATATCATTCGCAATTTTTACAAATGATGTAAATAAAGAAATTTTACTTAATTTCGTCTAATTTTCTCTTAATATGCATTCAAACAAACAAACAGTAATCTTTGAATTGAGAAGTTGTATGGAACGAAAAGCTTTTGATCACATTTCAAGCAAACAAACAGCGCCCTTCCTTTGCGTCCCCTTCTAATCAACTTCATAAGCTAAAGTTCAACTGTCATTTAGGTAGAATAATACGTTTGAGACTACGGCATACAGCAGCAGAAGCTATTGCCTAGTCTTTGAAGTTTAATTTTATAGAAAAAATATTTTTCTTCAAATAATAAAATTGTTTTTCTGCTTTGTAATTTGCACCAATCTTTGATCTCTCCATCATCAGTAACAACCTCGTCTTTTCTATATAATTGAATCAAATCATGACTTTGCCAACGTGCCAACCACTTACTCACATCAGCGGAAGAAAAAAGGCAAAAATCATAAGGAATAGTCATTCGCTCCGTGAAATACTGTTTCAGCATGAAAGAAAGATGAAAATCTTTTTTTTATAAAAGAAGGAAAATTACTACAAAAAATTGTATTGTCAATCAATGCTGACTTTGCTAATGCAAAATGATAATAAAATGGAGATAGAATGAAGATAAAATAGACGGATATGCACGTACGTTCTATCTCATGAGATTTTCATTTATTCTTATCATTTTTCTTCACATATGAAGAAATAATGAGCAATGCATTGAAAGAAGTAAGAAAGATGGATTCAATAGAAAAGAAAAAGTTGGCAAAAAATCTTGAATTATTTCTTAATTTATCAGCGTTTTATTATTTTTCATCTTTATTCATTCATCATTCTGATGATGCCGCTTCTGTGCATGAAGCAAGGCGAAATGCGATGACTATGAAAATGATGCGGCGCTGTTGTTAGTTTTTGATTTTTAAATTGCATTGTACGCTTCTCTTTTTACTATGTAAGACATGTTGCCAACTTTTGATATTTCACATATTTTTAACAACTTTCATATAAACTTTACAACTATCCAACTGCTCCTTGTAATTTTACTAAATAATAGATGAGAAGAACGGATGAATGCAGGTAACCCGTTAGTGGAAATAAATTGATAAAAATCAAAGATTCTTGAATACACATTCCAACTCCAGATTTTTTATTTCATGTGAAAATATTCATATTTAATTTTGGTAGTTGAAAATAAAAATAAATTGAAAAGTATTGCATTTTAATATATGTCTGTTTAATATAAATTTAGAAACTTCGACTGGCTTAAAAACTTCCAAAATATTAGCAAATTTGTCAGTTCGAAAACACAAATTTAGCTCGCATTCATTGATTATAAGAAAGTAATTTTTGCCTAAATATGCAGTTTCTTGTATATTTCTTGGCGTAAGTTTGCTACTTTGCTGTCAACGTTTCTAAAACCAGAAATAATGTTAATTTACTAGCATAATGCGGCAAGAAAGGAAATTATCTGATTGGTTTAGTGGGTAGGATAATGATATTATTGAGTATGATGAGTAATAAGGAATCAAGAATCAATCCAGGAGGAATTCAGATAGAAAAAAGGCAATAATTTTGCATTCCACCTTAATTATAGGTTGATTAGTGGTA
>JAANSO010003592.1:0-11198 GCA_036507315.1 Lepidocyrtus fimetarius | reverse complement strand
GGAAATGGATCTTATTATCAAGTATTTCATTTTATGATTCGAGTGTTCCTGGAAGCTTCAAATAATTTCACATCCAACGACACCTTTAGGTTTCCTGATAAGTTTATAGTTGTGGAAAAGCACAATCATTACCTGGACGTATTGCACTTGCTACTTCCCATTTTGAGGAAAAGTATTTGGGTTTCCACTCCCAAACCCATTCCAAACCTTGGATTTTTTACTCACACAGTTTTGTACAAAAACTACTTTTATAAAACATTTCAAAACAGTTTAGCACAAGTTGTTGAATCCGGGTTGAATAAACAATGGAAAGAGCATTACAATTCTCTTTTTTATCCAGCTTATGTTCATCATATTACAAAACGCTACGGTAAATATTTTGATAAGAAGTGGAGACAGAAATATAGCCATGCTAAGTTAAGAAATAAATTTGTCAATTGTGTGGATAACTGCAAAGCCGAGTGGAGGAATTTTGGATTAACGAAGGAATCTTTTAATGAGGTCCCAATGGAAACGCATCTGCTGATTTTGTTTTACTGGGGAATGGCACTTTCTATTTCTGCTGTTTGCTTTCTAATTGAGTTTATATTTAAAACTTTCAACTGTAAGTTTCAAGGTGACTGGTGACTCAACGTGTTCCAAGTAATTGAAGTAAACATGAGTGGTAAATGGAGGGACCCAAGAAAATTCGTTCTACAAACAGTGGATTGATTGATTGAGATTCATCAATGATTGAGTTAACCCAATGTCAATCCAGTCACTATGCAACCAATTCAAAATCCCATATTTATTTATTCCATTTAATTTGCAGAATTAGCAACGGCAGCTGTTCCGAGTTGATTTCTATTTTAACCGATGACTTTTTACTTCAAGCCAAAGACAACTCAAGTAATTAACAAATAAGGATAATTCACACGGATTTTCTCTAATTATGGACCCCTTTGACGTATTTCCTGTGAAGGTAAGTTAAAAATGAGTTATTTTAATAGCGCAATCCAAGGGTTCGAGCAGTAATTACGATTTGTTTAATCACCTATCCTTTCATTCTGGCAGGTTTGGGAGGAGATACTTGACCGACTGGATAACCCTGAAGATAAGCTGAATCTTGTCAAAACAAACCCAGCTCTGGAACTATTGGACTTATTTCAAGATGAAGGAGATGAATGGCATTTCTCCGCAGTCCTTAAAATCCTTCTTGGTCACCTCTACCGTAAATACGAGCGTCCAGGTACCTGGCAAGAAAACAAGCCTTGGCATCGACGAGGTGCACTGAAGTCAGCTGTTCTCAAGTGTCGATTGATATCCAAGGGTGTGCTTAGAACTGTGGACAATTTTGTGAACTTCTACTGGAACACATTTGATTGGCTCCCTCCATTCACAGCTCCTGACCATTTCAATTCTTTGAAACACGTTGATAAGTGCCTGAAGCATGCAAATCAACTGAAAAGAAACAACAGAAGTCCGTTTATTGGTGGTGGACTCCTCCACATCCACTGTGGCGAAGGAAACAATAGGGACGGAGATGGAAGTGCTCTCCCGCCACTGATGAAAGTAATTGAGTTGGTTTCCCACCCCAACATTGGAAACAATCTTCGAGGGATCCGTATGATGATGAACTACCTGGTGGATGATCTCCGAGGGACCTGCAACTTTGTGAACAAGCTTCTCCAATCACTTCCAAATCTTCTCGTCTTGACAATGAGTTTCCACCCTATCGGGAATGAACTGGAGGAGACGGTGGAACTAGCTCACACTCACTTTACAGAACTGCCCCGTGTGAAACATTTGGAATTCTTTGACTACATCCAGTACGACGGATATTCCCCAATCCGAGATCACATGGACTTCACGCAGTACTTTGAACAGTTGACCGGCTTGGAAATAACATTTTTCCTTTGGAAAGAAGAGTACAACGACTCCGGGCTGGTGAAATTCCCTAACTTGAAGTCGATTCTGTTCATTGATATCCCCATCTATGGCTGGAATGAGTATCTTTTGGAAATCATTGAAAACCTCAACGCACCGGCTTTGGAATGCTTGTCTTTGGAGACTAGAAACTTTGATTTGTACGTGGAGCTGGACGACCACGAGTCTTTTGAGTCTTTCGTGACTGAAGAAATTCCTCGAGCATTTTTGTGGAGGAAGCTGAATCAAATATGGGATCTGGAGGCACTCCAGCACGGACATGAGAGGGCTCTTGTTTGGACCTACATCTTTTCAAGAAGATCTTGATCTACATCAAATATATTTACACGTTGCGAAAGTAATACAATGCGAATGTTTGCACAATTAAAGAGTCAAAATTTTCGTGAAATCTGTCGTCCTGTATGTTCAGTAATAAAAATTGACTAATGCCATTGTATTGATGAAACTTTGTTGAATTTGTCTTTTATTTTAACCACTAGTATTAATATAAGCAGAGATATCAAGTCTAAATGTATCAAAAAGTTTAATAGCGATGGAAGGATATGGACCGGGTAAATTGAGTCAGCCTCACTTAAATAATTATGTATATTACAAAAGTAACAGGATTACTTAATTAAAATTGACTAAATATTTAATTTTAAGACATTCTTTTTCTGTCATCATGTTGCATTACTATCTTGAGTTTATTTACTTTAAAGTCCGAGATATTATTTTCATAGAGCCTTATCAATAGTTATAAGCCACGAAAATTTGGAGTCGCATTTTAATTTTGTAACATTATCTTCAATTCCTTAATCACTTTCATTCTCTGGAGGAGTATTCTCCACAGGCCTTGAAAAAGTATAAGTGCAGCAGTAAAATCCATGGTCATTTTGAGATAGACACCGTTCCCGCCGCCTAAATTGATTCTGCGTGCTTTCCAAAATAGCTCCACTGACCACTCCAAGGATAAAAGCATCAAAAGAGTTAAAATACAAGTCCAGCTTCAGCTCTTCTAAATCTTCAGTTTTCAAAGTCAACAGTTTCAAAGCCGGTGCATTGAGGTTTCCAGTGATTTCCGCTGTACAATTATTCCACCCCAAGATTGGGATGTCACAAATCTGGAGATTTTCAAGGTTAGGGAGTTGCACTGGCCCGTTGAAATGGTACCTTTCCTTCCAATGAAAAATAGATATTTCCAAGGTAGTCAGCTGTTCAAAGTATTGCCGGAAGTCAAAATGGTCTCCAACCAAAGAGTCTCCGCCTTCATATATAACAAACTCGAAAACTCTCAAGTGTTTTAATCGGGGAAGCACTGGCAGGGTGTCTTCATCTAATTCCGGCGCTTCTTCCTCTGCTTCTGGAACAGGAAGGAAACTAATTGATAAGGTGAGAACATTTGGAACAGACTGAAGGAGCCTCCGGACAAAGTTATAAGTTCCTTGGGAGTCCTCCTCGTGGAAGTTAATAGTTATGCACAACCCTCTCAGATTGTTTCCAAGGTTGGGGAGGGACACCAGCTCAGTAATTTTTTCATGTGGAGGCAGAGGACTTCCATCTCCATCGGCATTTATTCCTTCGCCACAATGAATGTGCAGCAGTCCACCGCCAACAAACGGGCTTGAATCTTGACCAACTTGCACTGCATGCGCCAGACACTGCTCAACAGGTCCCAAAGAATGGAGATGGATTGAAGAAATGAATGGAGGGAGCCAACAAAACTCCTTCCAGTAGAGATCCGCAAAGTTGTCCACGACCTGACGAACACATTTGGAGACCAACCGGCAGTTGAGAACAGCTGACTCGAGTTCACCTTGAGGATGCAGAGGCTTGTCTTCTATCCAGGTCCCTGGCCGCTGATTTTTTCTGTAGAGGTGACCAAGGAGGATCTCAAGAACTGTAGAGAATTGCCATTCAGTTCCCTTTTCTTGGAATACATCCAAAAGCTCCAAGGGTGGGATTTTTTTGATAAGCTTCATCTTTTCAAGCGGAGTATCCAGACGGTCAAGCATCTCCTCCCAAATCTGAAAAAAAAAAGAAAAAAAGAAAACAAAACCCTTTAACGTAATGCCCAACAGTATGATTAAATCAAGTAATTCGCAATTAAATAAAGTTTTTAACTTACTATTGCAGGGAATAAGTCGAAGGTGTGCATAATTACTTAAATTTGGATTTAATTGTGCGATTGATTTTAATACTAATCGTGGATGGTTTTCTTCGTAAGCCTAAATTGGGCTAGAATTTTGACATTTGAAACGAATTAAAAGAGAACAGCAGTGAGCTGTCAAACATGTTGAAAGTAAATGGATTTTAAAAAATGCATTATTGACTTTTGAATTACAAAGGTTGCATGGCGACTGATACAGTGTTACTCACTGCAACTTATCACACGCTTGTTATTGGTTATCATTGTGCTCTGGTGATAACTGGACTTATCTATCTTCGAAAGTGTGGATTTATATGGACTTTCAGGGATTTTCTTATAGTCTTAGGTTGCCCCGTTGTCTCTAATGATAACTTGTAAAATGTTGGTAATGCTATCGGTTTTCCTGATAAGAGAATTTAAGTACATCGATGTTACTAAAAAATTATAAAGGTCATCCTTGCTTAGGAAGTGAAGTTTGGCAAAGCGATCACTTAGGCGGTAACTCGTCGATCATTCTATAGATATTTTTATGAATCAGCATGAGTTGAGCTACAATGTTTACAAAGTGAATGATGCGATAATACCCCTGCCAGTTTGGATTTTAATCGTACGATTTTTATTGACTTTTGCTGTTGTCTGTTGTGTTTTGCTGAGATGTTTTGTTGGATTTAAAATGGATTAATGAAATGATTTAGTTTATTTAAGGATGACTTGCTTTCGGTTTACTTAGTCACGCCCCATTTAAAAAACCATTTTTAGTAAAATAAAGTGCTTCAATCTACAAAAATAACTTCTCATCTTAAAATCTCTTCATTCACAATATAAAATAAACTCAATCATACCAAAATATTTTTTGTCCCAATGAATCATCCTCTCATCTCTGTATCATGTTTGCTATCAATAATCATTCAATTAATTGTTCAATAGTCAACGAACTCTTTCCATTGTACGCCTCACATAAAAACATGCGAAAAAGCAAAGTTGTTGTTAGTTTTTAAATGTCTACAGATTCAAATTCATTTACAAAACTGATATTCGTACCCTGACCTGTGGTAACAGTATAGGGATAAACACAATAGGCGTTATATGTCGACTACAAATAAATAAGGAATTGAAATTTTCGATCAAATAATTATTTCCGCCCAGTAACTGAAATTATGGAAAAATATTTGCACTATAATACTTATATTAAACTGTGTAAAAGCAGTTGACAGTCCAGTCCTTACCACAATTTCCATCTTACTTGGTTCAAGAATGAAGCTGCGGCCTTAATTTCTATTTAACAATGACAGTTAGTTACACAGCAGAAGTTGCTACTCGAGCTGGATATGGCCGCTTCCTTAAATTATTATTCAGGTAAAATTATAATTTGTTTTTCATCACCGTTTATAATTTAACGTAGGAAAGATTGTTTCAATTGTAGATGGAAAGGAAGCATTTACAAACTAGTTTGGTTGGATTTACTTGCCTTTCTTGGAATTTACTTTGGACTCAGCGGTTTGTACCGACTCTGCCTTAATGAACATCACAAAGAGTAAGTTTTGCAACAAATGCAAATTTATGAAAAAAACCCTAAAACTAGTTTTTATTTTAAAATTTATATGAATCCAGATATTTTGAAACGATTTCCCGCTATTGCGACAAATACGGAACATTAATTCCGATCTCTTTCGTTCTCGGCTTCTACGTCTCAATAGTTGTCGACCGTTGGTGGGGTCAATACCAAGCAATTCCATGGCCGGACTCCATTGCCGTCATCGTCAGTTCCACAATTCAAGGACAAGACGAGGAAGCGCGATTGATGAGGAGAACCATCATGCGTTATGTCTGCCTCTCCTTGACAACGGCCTTTACTTTGATAAGCCCCAGAGTGAAGAAGCGGTTCCGAACTTACGACCATTTTATCGATGCTGGTTTACTCCTCGAGCACGAGCGGGATATTATCGTGAAACTGAACCAGAACCTGCCATCATACTCCAAACATTGGCCTTCCATAGTGTGGGCAGCAAATATCGTAACCCAGGGCCATAAAGAAGGTAAAATCCGGGGCGACTTTGCAGTGAAGACGATTCTCGACGAATTAAATAAATTTCGAAGTGGGTGCGCATTGCTCGCGAGCTATGACTGGATCTCAGTCCCTTTGGTTTACACGCAGGTCGTGACCTTAGCCGTTTACTCGTATTTTTTCTCTTGCATAATGGGCCGGCAATGGCTTAGACCGGAAGCCAGGGCGGGAAGTGAAGACCACCAGAGAGCGGGGGAAGGCCTTGACCTTTACTTCCCTTTTTTTACAGTGTTGCAATTTTTCTTCTACATGGGATGGTTAAAAGTAGCCGAAACTTTAGTAAACCCTTTCGGCTATGACGATGACGATTTTGAGTTGAATTGGATTGTGGACAGGAACCTGCAAGTGGCTTATCTTATTGTTGACCAGATGCGCAATAACCAGCCGAAATTACTCAGGGATAAGTATTGGGACAACGTGTTCCCCACCGTTGCCTCGGACCGGTATAGAAGTAGAGCTCCGAATCCCTCTA
Source organism: Lepidocyrtus fimetarius (assembly GCA_036507315.1). Lineage (NCBI taxonomy): Eukaryota > Metazoa > Arthropoda > Collembola > Entomobryomorpha > Entomobryidae > Lepidocyrtus > Lepidocyrtus fimetarius. The sequence continues at coordinate 4,610 of JAANSO010003592.1, read as the reverse complement.
CGGATTACATACAATTGAGTCAGGAACAAGAACAACTTGTGTCTCCTTCTTTACTATTGCACTCACATTTAATTTAGTTTGCATTTATTGTTGACGGGTTTCAATTAATGTTATGTTACATAACTTATGTAATTGGTCTTCTTACGATTAGCATAACATTGTATACTATATAGCCATAAGATGCAGAATGATAACAATGATAATATTTTGGATGTTATCCATATAGAATCCATAGATTATTATTAAGTCATCATATACTACAACATATAAGGCAACTTTATAATATTTTTAATCAATTTAGGCACGATGAAAAAATAAGGAACCTAATATTGAACCTGGAGGCACTCCTGTTTTTATATCAAAGTATTCACTATAGTAAACAAAACCAATTTTAAAAATACCTAACATTGAGTGAATTAATCATTTCGTAATTATTAAATGAAGTAAAATTTAGCTTACAATTCCAGGGAATAAGTCAAAGGTGTGCATATTTTCTGAAATTTGGGTTTAATTGCGAGATTGATTTTAATACTGATCCTGAGTGAGTGGGAATTTTGACATTTGAAACGAAACAGACGAGAAAAGCGGAAAGCTAATAGATATATTTAAAGTAAACGGATTTAAAAAAATGTATTATGGACTCTGAATTACAAACGTTGCATGGTGACTAATACAGGGTTACCCACTGCAACTTATCAGCGCACTTTATATTTGATTATTATTGTGCTTTAATGATAACTGAACTTATCCACCTTTGGAAAATTGGATTTTACTGGAAGTTTATGGATTTTCGTATTGTCTTACAATACCCCATCTCTAATTGAATGAGTTGTAAAAAAATTGCTATGAAAATTTCTAAGACTGATGAAAGATCATGGAATAGGCAAAGTTTATTCTTATGGAAGTTTATCTTTACTTAAGAAGCGATGTTTGGCAAAGTAATCACTTACGTAAATTTGTTGATCAACCTTACGAATACTTTTCATATGGACTACTGTTGGAACTACAAAGTTTTTATTTTTATACAGAATGAATGATACGGGGCTTCATATTACTTAATACAGACAGTTCTTATTTTAATCGTACATTTCTTATTGACTTCTGCCAACATTTATTTATACAAACTGTATAAATGAATGTTGCTTCTGCTGTTGTGCGTTTACCAGCGATGTTTGATTGGATTTAAATGGCAATGAAATGAATTAGTTTACACATGAATTGCTTTCGGTTTACTTTGTCGAGGCAAACACCGCATGAAAATCATTTTTGCACTAAAATGATTCAATCTCCAAACATAACTCATCTTAAAATATCTTCATTCATAATCAGAAACAAAATAAACTCAATCATACCTGAAAATATTCTGTCATGATAATCGCAATGAATCATCCTCATTCCTCCTCTCTTATCATGTTTGTTATCAATTATCATTCAATTTCTTGTTATAAAGTCATTGAACTTTTTCCAATTACAGGCATTCGCAGAAAAACATGTACAGAAGCAAAATTTATTATGGATAAAGATTTGCACTTATTTAACTGTATAACCACAGTCATTACCGCAGTTTCCGTTTTACTTGGTTCAAGGATGAAGCTGTGGCCTTAATTTCTAGTCTTGTATTTGCTTTATGTAGTCTTGCAGTGACTGTGATATCAACGAGAATATGTAGGAGGCAGCAAACTTCGTGAATTTTACCATAGTTTGTGATATTTTAATATAGATTATTTATTTAGACTAATTTAAAATTAAGTGAGTTTAACAATGACGGTTAGCTACACAGCAGAAGTTGCTACTCGTACTGGATTTGGCCGCTTTCTTAAACTATTATTCAAGTAATTATAATTTGTTATTCGTCACCCTTTATAATTTAATTTTTATTAAAGTTCTTCAATTGTAGATGGAAAGGAAGCATTTATAAACTAGTTTGGTTGGATTTACTAGCCTTTCTCGGGATTTACTTTGGACTCAGCGGTTTGTACAGATTTTGTCTTACTGACCACCAAAAAGAGTAAGTTTTGCATAAAACAAGGAAAACAAGCGATCGGTTTTTATTTTTATTTTATTTCAGATATTTTGAAAGAATTTCTCGCTACTGCGACAAATACGGGACATTAATTCCGATATCTTTCGTTCTCGGCTTCTACGTTTCAATAGTGGTTGACCGTTGGTGGAGTCAATACCAAGCAATTCCATGGCCGGACTCCATTGCCGTCTACCTCAGTTCCACAATTCAAGGACAAGACGAGAAAGCACGATTATTGAGGAGAACAATCATGCGCTATGTCTGCCTAGCCTTGACAATGGCCTTTACTTTGATAAGCCCCCGAATAAAGAAACGATTCCCAACTTACGACCATTTTATCAAAGCCGGTCTTCTCCTTGAGAACGAGCGGGATATCATTTTGGAACTGAACCGGAACGTGCCCTCGTATTCCAAACACTGGCTCCCAATAGTTTGGGCAGCGAGTATCGTAACCCGCGCCCGGAAGGAAGGCAAAATCAGAGATGACTTTGCAGTAAAAACGATCCTCGACGAATTAAATAAATTCCGAGGTGGGTGCGGACTGCTCACGAGCTACGACTGGATCTCGGTCCCTTTGGTTTACACGCAGGTCGTGACCTTAGCCGTGTACTCGTATTTCTTCTCTTGTATAATGGGTCGGCAGTGGCTAAGACCGGAAGCCAGGGCGGGAGGTGACGACCATTACAAAGCGGGAGCAGACCTTGACCTCTACTTCCCCATTTTTACAGTGTTACAATTTTTCTTCTACATGGGATGGTTAAAAGTAGCGGAAACTTTAGTAAACCCTTTTGGGGATGACGATGACGATTTTGAATTGAATTGGATTGTGGACAGGAACCTGCAAGTGGCTTATTTAATTGTCGACGAGATGCACAACAACCACCCTGATTTACTCAGGGATCAGTATTGGAATAGCGTGTTCCCCCCAGAGCTGCCCCACACGGTGGCCTCCGACGGGTATAAAAGAAGGACTCCGTTTCCCTCTACTGATAAGATCCATGTGAGTCAGGAACAAGAACGGATCGTGTCTCCGCCTTCAATGCTGCACATGGCGGAGTCTGCTGACGGAATAAATCTTGTTAATCCCAGCTACTCCCGCCCGTCAAGTAGACTTTGGATGAGAGGAGCAAGTGTGAGGTCAAATGTGAGTCAAAGTTCAAGCAGATCGGGATCAGTTAGTTCCTTATTTAGACGAGTTTTCTCAAAAGGAAAAGACCTCTCAGATGCCTCAGTGGAAATAAAATTATCCGACGTTGTTCAAGCTACAATGTCATCAAGTAATAGAAACCTTGCAAATGAAGCTATTCCAGAACTGGACGAGAATCAAAGTACAATCACCTCAATGCGGGTGCAGCAACAGAAGCCCACGGCACAAGAATTGTTTCAAATTGAATCTAGTCAGAAGCAATCCGAGCCGATTAATATTCAAGGCCCCTCCCAGCAAATGGACAGGTTAAGTCAGTTTCCAACATCAACAGGGAGTTCAGAGGCAAAGGAAATAACTTTTGTTTTGGGAGGAGATGACCTCAGCTCCCCGGACTCCCCAACCAAGGCTTTCAGTTCGGGAATGATTCCGTTCCAAGAAATAAATGATGAAGAAAATAGTTTAAGAAAACCGTTTTTACAAAAATGAATAAGTTAAAAATAAAAAAAACATTATGTAATACAAAATCGACTTAAATACAGAAAATTTTTTTATCAAACATCACAAATGATAAAAAAACCCTTATCAATCATCCTCATTTCAGCAAACATTATCAATGGCATGTGGCATAACTCTTTCCTTTTGTTGGTATAAGCTTGCTAACTATGAGATCATATACAAAGGACTCAACGCTAATAAAAATTTCTGTCTGATAAGGAAAACCACAACAAAATACATTTGGTTAAATAAAATATCAGCGTTGAAAGAGAATGTCTGAAAAGTTGTTATTCAACTTTCAAAAACGACTCAAACCTACGAACAACTTTGCTGCTTGATCACTGAAAGTCACTCAATTCATGCAATTCAAGTTTTATCTGCATTAAAAAGTAGGACAGATTTTCTTCTCGCGTTTAATATATCTAACAGAAAGCTGTTTAGTTTGATTCTGTTCACTTCAAAGCCAACAAGTCATTTTTCTTTAATTTTTAAGTTTTTACATAAAAATGGAATCAAGTGAAGGGCCGTCCTCAATGGAGGAAGCCCTGAAAAAATACAATTCGGCCCTCTCCAACTGCATAAAATCTATACGGGATTCTACAAAAGAAAACGGAATCGAAAAAGTTCTCGAAAATGTCTTCTGTTTCATGGGACCATTCAATGCAATTGAAGAACTTGTCACCTCTTCCGGTTCTAACTCGATTGAAGAATTTGAAGCAAAATTGGGCTCTTTAGCAAGTCAAAACTCTTCAGAGGAGTTGGAGCAATCCATTGAAGAATATTTTAACGGATATCAAAACTGGCACAGTTTACTAGAAGACTGCGATAAAGAACTTCAACGCGGAACCTTTTCAAAGGTGGAAGACCTTATGGATTATAAATTAACATCTTTGGAGGAGGAAGGGACAAAGGAAGTTAGCTTGAGGGAGGTGTTGGCAAAGGCTC
>JAANSO010003591.1:0-11201 GCA_036507315.1 Lepidocyrtus fimetarius | reverse complement strand
TTTGTGTGCGAGCTTTTCGTATGATTTGTGATATCAACTCATTGAATCATGATGATAGCAAAGAAAATGGTGATGATGATGTTTGATTCAATTCAACTTTTAAAGCAAGAAATGCCAAGTTAAAAAATGGAACGATGAGTTTAGTTTTATTAGTGCAGATGGTTACCTTACTCCCGCAGTGAATGGGGCTTAGCTGCCTGCTTACTTCTCTTTGGATAAAAGGTATTAACTTTGATGGTTTGACTGGAGCTATGTTGTGGCGCTTGTTTGCCCTAAGGTTGCAGGTAATTGGGCCTTGTTTTTAGTGATCTGCCAAAAAAGTTGGCTACCTGGCTACTTGGTCTCGTTTAATCTCCTACTGCTTCCCATTTATGATGATGAGTTTTCATCTTGCTCTAAAAATCCTTCTTGCTGGTTTTTTGTCATCATGAACTAAAGGCAAATAAACCTCCAACGTGTAACTACCCGAATGACAAATGAATCCTCGTCAAAATCTTGTTTTCACTTTTTCTCCTTATCATTAAATCAAATCGTTCCACTGACATTCAGAATTTTTAATGACATTTATGCTAAATTTTGTACCTCCCCTAATGTTTCATTCAAAACTATGCAAACTGTGCTTCTCAAGTCTGTTTTTGCAACAACACAACAAAGCATGCAATTAATTATATTTTGGTATATGAATATTTGAAAGGATGAGAAATGGGCTTATTGAGAAAGCCCTGCTATTTGCTCACAAATTTTTTTCTTAAAAACTACTCCTTTTCTTCTATTTATTTAGGCACACGTTTTCCATTCTGGGTAAATCAATACTTTTGAAAAATGTAAAACACTGGGAAATTTATGACTTGTCATGAGACTATATTTACGACTTTTAATGAATAGAGCACGAATCCCGAAAGAAAAAATGGTGTATGGAGGTCATGTAAATCATCGAATCATCAATCACTGGTATTAGTGCCGCAATGTATAATATTAAAAAGCAGCAACGGTGGCAAAATAGCAGCCAAACATTATTGCTCAACCAGCCGCTATACATTCTAATACAAGTAAGCGACTGATGCTGCTGTTTTTATGTTTTTCCTATATTTGGACGGGAAGAATATTGCCGTCAAAGGAAACGGGTAACTTCAAGTACTAGAGAGTGGCAGCGGGTAAGAAATAAAAATTTTATAGAATGAAGAAGAAAGAACGCTGTGCGCGCTTGCTGCTCTTATTATTACGAGAAAAGTCGCCTTTGAAGTAGACGACAACGAAGGAAAACAGTGAGGAAGGCTTCAGAAAACTTAATTAATACGAGGCAGAAGCAACGTTAAGTATGAGTAGACCTCTTTCATCAATCCTCCTCCCGAACCAATAACTACGGCAATAAATCCTTGTACTGGCACTTCCTTTTCCCTTTTAATTCAGCTAAACATAGGGAACGTGCGTGGCTCTATGGAGGTGGCATTCTAGCTAAAGGCAACGAAAACGCATTGCCATACACTTTTCTTCTCTTTTTCTTATTTCACAACAACGGTGCGGTATTTTCATATCCTATTTTAGCAGTTACCTAAAGAAGCTTTAAGTGGAAATGAAAGAAAAGATATTATTTTCTTTGCAATACAGTGTTGTGTGCTTCTCATTCCTACTTTCTTAGTCAATAAGAAGGACTACTTCCCTTTCTCCTTCTCTGCTCGATTCCTTATTATTCAAACTATAGGGAATAATTTGTATTTTGTTATTTTCTTTGCAATATACAGTGTTGTGTGCTTCTCATTCCTACTTTCTTAGTCAATAAGAAGGACTACTTCCCTTTCTCCTTCTCTGCTCGATTCCTTATTATTCAAACTATAGGGAATAATTTGTATTTTGCTCACAGTCAAAGTAGCAAATTATATATTTCTAAAGTTCACAAAAGAGCGAAATTTCCATGCATTTTCTTAAAAGCTTTATTTGTAAGTAGGCATACTTTGTACTTGCTTGGTTTCTCGTGGTCGCATCAATGACTTTACTTTGCGAGAATTCCTTTTTTCGGTTGTCTTTTCGAATCAGGTATAAATAGAAAACCAATCTTGCTGAGTTATTCAAAAACTAATGACTGGTCTGAGTTATTGCTTTTATTCATTTATTCAGCTTATGCATGCAAATTACACTTAATAGAATAACCAATTTGTAACCGTGCTTATTTACCTATATGGATGGATTTAACTACCGATTCTTACAAATTACGCTTAATGAATACTTTTATATTTGATCTGCAAAAGTTAGTAAATAGAGGATCAAAATCCATGCATAACCCGAAGCGTAGAGAAAGGGGGTGTTATTCATCCAATTTAAAACAAGCAGTATTATTTACTTTCTGAAAACTAATTGCATGCATGACAATGGAATCGAAATGAAAGCAAGACTCTTATTGTTTTTAATGTGATGATGATAGTTATTACATCAATGGGTTAATAAATATGATAATAAAAATGAATTATTGTTAAAAATGAAATCTCAATTGTTGTTATGCTCCAATCCAATCGTGCTAAAATGATTTATTACGCTTGATTAGTAAATTCAGAAAACAAAATTATGATAAACAAACGCAGGTCACTGTTTACTTTGTTTCTTTATTAAGAATATTTCTCTGGTAGGCTTTTCCTTTAACTGCTTTCAGATCAAAAACTACAAAAGAATTGTTTTAAAACTACCTCATAGCCAATGGCCGTAGAAGTTTGAATACTTTTTGTCCGTAATAGCTATTCTCAATTTCTAAACCTTCCTGGTGTACGTATATAAAAATTTAAATCAATCTCAAGGAGGGTGAATAATGTTGCAGTGCAATGTGCAATGTCTTTTCTTACCTGCTTCTCGTGGGAGCAATGCACCTAACTTGACTTGTCATGATGTAGTCCGTGGGAAATTTTCTCACGGCCAGTATAGTACGCTATGTAATACACATTCTATTTCTACGGACAAGTTGCTCTTTTACCAGTCAACAATGGTTTGTTAACCAGCTAAAAATATAAGGAATGGACGAGAGGTGGATTAATATAAAAAATCCAATTTAAATCCAAACCCTTCATTACAAACTTTGCTTGTATTTGCAACTTGCAATATAACATTGTAGCATTATTGTAGTAAAGAAAGTATTATTTTCTTCATTATGCCGCATTGTTTTAGATGTATTATTAACATGATCGTCGGAGGGGTGGATGAAAAAAGGTTATTGTCTGTTTAACCGATACATGCAAATTGTTAATTCTTATATTGTGTTACATTTTCCGTAAATAAAATAGAACAGGCACGTTAGCTGCTTTCCAGTGTTTAAATTGGGATTAAAAACTTTAAAAATATATTAAATAATTAAAAATTAAACGATGAAAATATTATGCTAAGCTTGAAATACAAAAATAGCAAGAGCAAACTGCAATTACATGATTGTGTATTGTATCCCAATCTAACAAAATTCTGAAGAATGTTCATTTTTATTTAGTGATTTATCAAATTCTTAAATGGATTTAATTTTTATCCTCCCTTGTACAGTTCATCGTTTATTACGAAATATGTTTACTTAATTTAAATATACAAAATTGTTGTTACAAAAACGGGAGTGCTCATTCTTCTCCTAAAATTAAAAATAATTCTGATATAATGCTAATTTATGATGATAATACATTATATCATTAGAAGTCTACCGTTTCTACAAAACTTGTTTTTTCTTTATAACAATTTCCTTTATAATCTCTAACGTCCATTCACAATACGTAAAGTGACATTTACGCTGTCTCACCGTGGTCAGAAATCCCTTTATTCAGAATTCAGAAGTGTCAAATACACCACAAGCTATTATTGCGTAAAGCTTACTCAACACAAATAATGCAATTTGTCTCCTCCATTCCATTGTGGTGGGAGAAGATGATCCAAAATTTATTATAATCCTGTGCCACTCTTTGTGGCATTGTATGTAAATAAAGTAAGTTGAAAGAGGCTAAATTTGTCAACTAAGCACAATTATATTAAAGAGAGAATAAAATCTTGGTCACTACTACTCCAATTTGGTTGAAAAGTTTGTGAATTACAGTTACAAACATTTTTACGTAACAATTGTTTGTGTCGAAAAGTGCTTAGGTTTTTATTATGAATTATTATTCAAGAGCAATTTTAGTAAAAGAAGAAAATTTCTAGTGTAAAATTGTTACTGTCATTCTTTTTTGAGCATTTCTCTTAAAATATAGGTACGCTACATTAACCTGTCTACTTAATATTTTCAGTAGATTTCATTTCACACGAAAGGTCCACAATGTTATCCTATTCTTGATCATTATTACTACTTTTTTGTCAGTGCAATTCTTATCAGTTCGTCATCATTTGCTTCTGGTTCTCAAGTTATTACAATCTGAACTAAATTTGTCTTATATAAAAGAAGTGCACGAAGAGTACAGTGCCACACAGCATGTCAAACCAAAAAATAGTTAACCGCAAGCTAGCACATAGATAGGCAAAAGGGGAGTGAAAAGAATGAGATGAGAATTTGTAAACACAGAACGGAGCATAGGCAGAGACCGACACAAAGTAAAACAGGATGGAAAAGGAACTCTCTCATCATAAAAGTTGTGGTAAGACCCTCATCCGGGGCCAGGAGCATAATGATAGAATGATTCTAATAAAAAACAGAATAAGGGAAAGAATCAAGTTTGGGAAAGAAATCGTAAGGGCTACTGTGCTCCTTCATCCATTATTTTCCCGTTTATATTATATGTCGTGCGTGAGAACTGAAAAGAAGCTATGCATGTATTGTAGGAGTAACATAAAACGAAGATTAAAATAATAAAACGATAATATGCAGTAAGGAAGATTTTACTTGTTTATTGTTGGATACTTTCTTGACTCTTTTGGCTTCTATGATGCTAGGATTTTGACAATGGTTGAAAGAAAAGTGTTTCTAATTTGATTTTCAAAGGGTAATTTAAACTTTAATATTGTGGAAAATGAATAACGTTTTTATGTAATGCTTCAAAGAAATGTTTACGAAGGGCTGTACATGAAATTTATTTTTGTTTCGAAAACTTCAGAGCAATAATATTTATTTGCCTTTGTGTTTATTATCTTGAATGGGACGCATCTTATCTTTATAAGCGGGTTTGTGGATATTACCAACCCAAAATGGGATATAAACTGTCACTATTGAATAGAACAACTATACCATACGAATATCCATTACCAACAATTTTATTTTATATTCCAATAAAATTCTAAACATGTGTTTGGACTTAGGTTCTGGAAAGATTATTTTATGACACATTATCATTCATACATGCGATTGGTATAAGTAGCAGCTAGTCAATGAAACCAAGATCAAGAGGATTCATGTCAGTGGCAATTTAATTTGTTGAGTATTATGAGTCAGTTGCACAATTTGTATGTCTTATTTTGTAAATCGGGATAAAAACAAAAATTGTTTATACAGATACACATTAAATGGCTGGGTTGGTAAAATGAAATCATCCTAGCAGGTGTTTGTTTCATTGTTAAAAGTTGCCTAATTTTCATTGATATCCAACACAAACGTTTTATACGCTGGGAAAAATGCAGACAGATCTATAACTGCTGGCTGAGACTATCTATTTTAGCTGTAAAATTGAGCTCATTTTTGTGCAAGATGAGTTGAACTGAAATGCAGGTAAAGTTCTGGCCAGTAAAAATTCTAAAGGTTCTACCGAGAGAATATCTGAGAAAAAGGCCGGGAAGCCAAGCGCCTGGCCGTGGTTTGGCGCTTTTGTCGTCAGATGACTAACAAACTGCAAGTGTTATGCAGTGTAGCACTAGAACTAGATATGAGGTGGCGTAAAACCAAATGAGTATCAGTAAGGGAGCAAATGCAACATCGGGCAACATAAAAGAAAATAAAAAATGTGGTCTTATTTTTTCATTAAAAACGCTTTTCTTTGTGTTAAAGCTGACAGTGGCAGAGAACGGCTTAGCGTATCATTTTGGATTTTACCTTTATTAAACTTTACTTGCAGGCTGCTGCTGCATTCGTTTCAACAGAACATTTGCAATCCAACACTTGCGTCCAAATTCACATACATATACAATCAAATATCTTCTCTTTAGTTTTTTGTGTTATTAAATTATATACAAAGATTTTTCTTTGTTCAAAATACAGTGGTGGAATTACATCCAGTTGTTCCACGCAGCAGTAGCAGGTAAAGAAGCAATGTAAAGCAACAGTAGAACAATTCTATTATTGTTGTGAATTTATGTTTCCCACTGCACCAGTAAACCGAACTTCTGGCAGACTTTTTTTAATATTGCGTATAATTTATACAGTAAACATATCTATCTAGAAAAGGTTGCAGAAAATTCATTTTTGTTCTTTTCAAGTATCAAGTGAACTCTTTATTAGCTACCTCTCCGCAAAAGTAATATATTTCCATAATCAGTTTTTAATGGGCACAAGAGTTAAATACAAACCAAGACCCTGAATACATCGTATAAATAGAAACCTTTAAAATTACTCACATTCAATAGTATTGTAAGTTTTCTTATACATTTCTATATTTTTTAAATGGTTGAAAAATTTACTGGCCAGATATAATCGTAAGTCTCGTCCTTTTTCTATTATACGAAGGAAACCAAGCGACGACACATTGTCCAATGTGGTAGTGAACTTGTGTGAATGAAGGGATTAAAGTAATGCTAAACTACCTGTTGAATTCTAAATTCAAAACTAAAAATATGATTTTCCCAGGATATGGGGATTTGATAGCAAGTCAATGTCGGCGAACTCACTGTCAATATAAATGTTGATAATAATAATTACTGTTTGCTTCTATTAATAGGAATGCTTTGAATAAAAAGTAGCTGAAGCATCCCCTACAATTTTTTTCTGTTATTCATGAATAAATAATGAATATTCACTTGGCAGTTGTTTCTGTTTAGAAAAATACACACATTGAAATATTCATCAATTCAACGTCATATATGCAGCATTCATTTAGTACTTGTAAGTAACAATTCCGATATATAGATAACTTGTAAAATGACAGCCAGACGTCATGTGAAGGATTTCTTTTCATTAAAAGCTAAAATAAAATCTCATGATTTATTCCACGATTACAGCTGTGACATTGACATCTATTTTATAGTTAATTGATATTTAAATCTCAAGTGGCAAGTTTTACACTGGCAAAAAAAGATAACATTTTATTTTTATTTTCAAGCAAATTTTAAGTTGACTTTGACAAATAAAAAGTTTAGTTCAATCTTACCTTGCTTTACAATTAGAATTGGTGCAATAATAGCTTTACCGCTATATCATTAGACGAAAGAAGGATTTTCTGAATGTAAACAGCTCAACTTTTGCCATTAAATGTGTCCAACGTTAAACAAAAGCGTACCACAACAAATCATAATAATGCGTCAAGCGTGCATGACTGACACCAGCCACCAGAACCTGTTAAAAAGGAAAATGCCATCTCCAATTCATTTTTGTTTAACAAGGCGGAAGAGGAGTCTAACGCGGTTCTAGAAAAACAGATGACGAAACAATCCAATTTATTTAACAGTTTCTTTTTTTCCATTACAAACATTACAACAACAATTCCATTATGGTGACATAAACCACAAAAATGACCTTTCACTTTAGTCGAAAACAACAATTTTAGTCTTTGTTTTAAATAAAGTGAAACTAATTTGAATTTTATTGTATGAGTTCTAAAGGTATTTGAACCTTTGGATTTAGTATTAAATAGACTCAATCATTTTCCTAGTAATTTACTGTTTTGCTAAGCTGTCTTCATCATAGTTATTTATGATTAGCATGGCACACAAATATAACAATTTATTGACATGTGTGCAAAATTGAGCAATGTAATCAGTTAGGAAAACAAAACTTTGTATTCTCAAATCTCCTTTTCTAAACGTTTTTTGAAATCTGACTACTTGTTTTGAGGATTATTGTCTTGTGATTTGCATTGAAATTTATTTTTGTTGAATTGGCACGACATGCTTAGCGGTCATCAAAGAGGCTTACCAATTGTAGGCGTTAATGCAACAGCACACGAGTCAAGCATTATTGCCTCTCATGAAACTCTTGCAATTGTAGTTATTGCATTTAAAAAATATGCATCTTTGGTGTTGATGATTTTTGCTTGGATCCAATTAGCGTATTTTGTATGAAACGTTACATACTACTTATTATAATAATTAATATAGGTAGTAATTAACACCATCTGCACAGAACGTCTAACCACAATTCATTTTCATTGATTTCTGTCGCGTTTGTAACAATAAGCTTTCAAAACTTTCGATTAATACAAAATGACTAGTTTAAATTAATTGCCAATTTCAAATGCATTACATGAACAGGAAGTTCAAGATAAACAGTAGTATTATTTAACGTCAATGCTTCAACTGGCTTCCTCCGGAACGGACAAGCGAGCATCCCGTTTTCTTTTTTAAAAAAAGTAATATCCTTTCGTTTTTTCTTTTCCCACCTTCGTTGCACTTAAATTAAGAGCACGCAAGAATAGCAAAGGATAGTTCAGCTAAAAAAAGTATTTATTATTGCTTGAAATATGCTTACATACGGAATTTACTAGCATTCGTTTTAACTGTTCATCCTGTCTGCTGCTGGTACAAAGTAAGAAATCACTCGTCTTTCAACAACAAACAACCTTTCTGTTGGATAAACTCGATGATGAAACCTAAACTTGATATATGATGAGAGCGTTGCATTGCAGACAAAAACGGCATGGTTGCAGTCAGTTTTTCAGTGTTTGTCTGTCTGCCAGTGGCATTTAACTTGTTATGTGTGGTATCACAAACTTGCGTAGCATTCTCCTCCTCATAGAATATAAATTATACACAGAAAAAAGTAAGAAAGTGAGAAAAACTGAACATTTTTAACATGAAATATAAACCGTCTTTGAGAAAATTTTCAAGAAATAAAAACTGACTCTGCCTTTGTGAATGCTACGGCTGCTGACAAATGAGAATAGTTAAACTTTATTTGTCTGAACTGTGATGCATATTAAATAAGGAAATTCAAACTTCATTCATTTATTCCCATCTTTTTGAAACGTAAGCGCAAATCAAACATTAAAGTTAGGAATGCTGTCGAAGAGGGAAAAAGCGTGTAGACGTCGATATAGCAAACAAAACATTTACAGTCGGGTTTTTCTAAAACAACGGGAAAGTTGAAGAAAACGCTAGGAAAGCAAAAAAACTGGAATCGTTTGTGAATTCTCAAAAAATCTAAGATAGAAAGCATTTGTTTTTATAAGAAAATGTAATGAACTTTTTTCTATCACAAAAACTAGAATCAAATCATGATGATTAGTTCTTCACCGACTACAGCTCAACTCGTCATTTGTAGCAATCGTAAAAATATGTATCCCATCTGTACCTCAACTTGGGGAAAATATATGAGTTTTTCTTTCTACTACAAGAGAGATACTTATGAACTTTGTTTTTTATATATTATGCAAATAGTGCGTGATATAAAAGAATAATGCACATTCAAGCTTGCTAAAATTACAAGTTTGATTATGTTCCTTTCATACATTTCCTGTACGCATTCCTCTTTCTTCTGTCTGCTCAAAAAGTTTAGAAAATCCCTTTATGCTTTCCCTATTCTTTTCTTTCATTCTTTTTGTTACTTCCTGCTTTTTCAACTTTTAAATGTTCTCCTCTTAAAATTCACTTTTTCATACATGCGTGTCCTTTATGTACGTAAACAGTATAAAGAATCCTTATTATGTAATCATTGTCGTCTACTTGTGCTTCTTCAAATCTACTTGTCTCTTTCCTTTGTTCAAATGTAGAATGGTGGAGACGACAGTCGTCTTGACTGAGACTTGAGGAGACTAAATCTATGTTTCCGTGAATAATATTCCTTGAGGAATCTCGTAATGAGATCTTCTTTTTCAGTGTCAGCAAACAGCATTTCCACTTTAGGGCTAGACGATTTCAAAAAAAAAACTCCAATTTCTTAAGAAAATGTTTTTAAAAGCGTAATTTTTTATATTTAAATAATATAGTTATACGCCAGCAGATTTTGAAGATCCTTACTTGGTAGTTTGTTGGAAGAGTGAGTGACGGGTTGTCTCTTTTCCTCTTTCATCCATGCACGTTGTATAATATTGTATTGTAATCCACTTGAACAAGGAGGTGATGATGACAACTTCAAGACGGAAGCAAAGATGAAGATGCAAAAACTTTTGATGATGAGGGTGATGATGATAGCAATGTTTGTGGTGCACTCATCATCAGCATACACTAAAACTAAATCTGAACATGCACATTGGAACGATTTTAAGTTAAGTTTCGACATAAACCCCATAATATCCTTACCGTTGCCCCCATAGTTAAAGTCTAGGAAGTACATTGACGCATGTATGTCTTGTTCTTAAAACCTTGTCCTCCAATACATGACTAAAATTTTAACTTTTCAACTGCTTCATGCATTGTAAAGTAGATTGTTGTGTACTAAAGTTGCATAAACTTTAGTATTGACTTTCTCCAAATTTTAAAACATTAGTCACTTTTGGAACAGTATGTAAGGTTGACAGCTGCAATTTAATGCATGTGGTAGCACCCACTCATATTATATTTGCTTGAAAAGGAAGTAGCATATGACAGTTGAAATAATGCGTTTAGCGTATAAATAAACAGCAAAAGTTCAGTGGCATATGATATCACCGGCTCACGTTGAGCCCATATATAGTGAAAGCATGACATGCATAAAGGGGTCATTATATTGTAGCTTTAAAATATAAGCAGCGCAGCATTGATAGCACTTTCACTTTTCCAACTTTTCACTGTTGTTGAACAAGCAGGATAAAAGATGATCCTTTTTACACTACCGTCAACTCAAAAAACTCTGAAACCATGTTTTGAGTAGACCAACGGTAAAACTCATAATATGTGTAGTGCTTTGCACATTAGAAAACAAAACATGAAAAGAATTAGATTTTCGTTATCATTTCACTATTCCATCATATTATATGCACCAAGTTCAAGTAGCCTATTCAGGGTTGAATAAATAAATGTAAAACATCTTACCCTTTGAAATAAACAAAGCTAGAAAAGTTTGCCTTGTATTGAAAAGGTCAATGTGCGAGTTGGATTGAATGGGTCCTAAGTGTAGTATACGGCACCCAGCTTTCAGAGATTTAAATAGTGACTTTTGTAAGACACTAAATTCTTCTTAAAAAGATTTTGCAAAT
>JAANSO010003590.1:0-11203 GCA_036507315.1 Lepidocyrtus fimetarius | reverse complement strand
TTCTGTACTTCCTGTTCCTACTTTTCTGCATTAACTTTGTAGCACAGAGTAGAAGTGTGACAGTTTACACTTGATTACTTCCCTCTTCTATCTCCAGCCGAGCAAAATTCTCAAATTAAAAAAAGACTAAATAAAAACGCGTGTCACTGCAGCTACAACGGTAATAACCATTAATATTTATGTTTTGCTATAGTTGATTAAAACGCAGAAAATAGCAATATAAATCCCTTGCAAAAAAGTGTTTCACCTTTTTAACATTCACTAACATTCAATATATTGCCTTGTTTGACACTTTTCAAATGAATTTTCTCTCCAACTCTAAAAAATATGTGCATGTGCCATTCAACAGCACAAAATTCAAGTTTAAAGCTTAAAAAGTCAGTTTTAAATGAGATTATTAAAATAAGAACATACATTTCTAATAATAACATGTACCAGTTTTTACTTGTCTTTGTTATCACTAAAAAATAGATCAGAAATGAATGTGGCAAAAAAATAGCAATTCAGGGAGTACCCCCGTGGTTAAGCAGATTAAAAAAGTTGAAAAGAAAATTCATCGTGAAATTCACTTTTAGAATACAAAATCTGAAGCACTGAAAGAAAAATAAGAAAGGGTTCGTTGATTGCACTGGAAAGCTTATTGACAATACCCGACAATGGAAAATTGCATAAATAGAAAATTCTTCAATCATATGTAGTAAAAAATGACCAATTAATGACCAAATCTTATTTTGTCCAGTTAACAATTCTCCAATGCAACATGGTAATTAATCTTTCAAAAAGATCTCAGAATGTCATTTCCATCTCATTGAAAAATTTTCAGTTTATTTGTACGCCGGAATAAAGACAAAAATTGAATTTAACAAACTCAAAAAAAGATCGGCTTCTGATTCAAAGTAGTAGTTATCTATCCTAAAAAAATTCAAAATAGTTTTTTGTTGTTGCAGTTGTAACTACGTTCTTGTCAAATCAAGATGAGTAAGAAGTGTCGTGGCTAAAAAATAGGAATGACTCCTGCTGTTCTATTTTGTTGAGTTGTCAACCCTCTGGAAATAAATCTTTGTAAATGACTTCTTTCTTCAATCCTCAAGAAATTACGACTTCTTCTATCCTCCTTTTGTCTCATTTTTCTTTTGCTGATGAAAAATAGTATGCTTCTGAAGACTCTCGGTTTCGGTGTAATTAGCAGTCAAATTGCAGATGATAACGTTGGTGGTGATGTTCCACATGGAGCAGAATTCGAATGTATTATTGCGTTTTGTAATACTGCTAAAATTATTTTATTGTACAATGAGTAGAATTAATATTCATGAGGTTGCGGTTAACATAGCTGTACCCCGATTGTGCAGTTCATTTATTTTCAAAAGCTAAAAGAAAGTGTTTCTCGTTGTACTTTTTGCGTCTTTGATTTGAGAAATTGAAAATAACAATTTTATGAATTCGAGATTGTGGTTATGTGATGACATATAATAGCAAAAATGTTGTGCGGTCTCTACTCTTCGTCTTTTTATCTTTTTGTTTCCTTTTGTCGGAGTTTTCTTAAAAATTAAGAGAAATCAAATCAGCACGAGACTTTTTATAATTTTATCTTTTTTACATAATTTTTATTGTCTCCGTCTTAATTCACGGATGTCATGCCAAGGCGATGATGCAATCTAATGCAAATTCGGGGTAAAGCTGCTGGAAGTCGTTAAGGAATTTTGTGGCCAGTTAGATTTGTGTTGTTAATAGGTCTATTCATACCTTTCTTTCTGGCAATTCTAGCATTAAAATTTGCTAAACTTCCAAAAACCACATTACCTTTTCTTATTGCACTTTTATTTTCTTAATTTTGAAAAGCACTGAAAATCTCATTTTGCAATGGCCTAGTTTTCTCAAAATAGTCCTTATCTTAATTTTAATGAGCTGTTACAATCACCAAAATATCAAAATGAATAAAACGATACCGAGAGGGTTGAATTGACTTTATCTTCTTTTTTTATGAATGTTCTCGTATGAATGTTGTACTAAATAAATCTCTGAATTCACCTTTACGAAAGCTAAAGTCAGGGAGGAAGCACCTGATCGGGATTTATTGCAGAGATAAAAACGTCAGAGGAAACACCTTCACAATTTTTGTAATAATTAAAAAAGCTGTTGTCAAGATAGTTATCGAGTTGTAATTGACTATTGCGACTTGTCCATCCACCTAGTAAACGGTTGGGTGGGTCCCTCACAGATTCATGTAGGTCAAGCATGAAACAATTTTTGTACGCGTGCGGTTTGTCTAACCAGGTGTGACTTGAAGTGAAGCGACTAAGGAGAGAATACCTTATTTTTTCTTTCCAATATTTCTAGCAGTTTTTGTGCATATTCTTATCAAACTGAAACATGTCTAGTTGAATTGTCCACATTTCCTTTTTCTATTATTTTCTCGGTCCGTTTAACTTTCATAATGATGTGATGACTAACTTTATCTCAAAGGTTATGATTTCATTTAAAGAAATTATGATAATGATTGATATATTTTGTGAATAGCGAAAACGCTGTAGGCAGTTTATTTTATTTTAACAAAACCCGACTTGCAAGATTGAAAAGCGTATTAAAATTCGAAATAAATTTGAGTATTCAGGGATAAATTCTAAGTTTAAATTTTATATTGGTCTTGAATTTGCAATAAATAAAAAGTCAATATTTTTCAATTAACTTTACAAAAATTCGGAGCCCTTTCTCATCCAATGTTTAAATCTGCATTGAAGAATATCTGCAAATTAGTTTAAAAGGTTTCTTCAATAATCTTTCATAAACTTATGGCTTGAATTTGAGCCCATGCAATACTGAATTAGATTAGGATAAGTGCGTATACAACTTTTTACCGTACTACACATGCATCAGTAACGAAAGATAATGAGTCCGGTGAATACCGGAGAGAGTTTAGTTATGCAATGTGGACTATTGAAGATACCCGGGTGTATATTTGATCTGTACTGGTCTCGTTTTCTAGAAAAATATGAAAGGTTGGTATTTATGCATGAACAATTACAGAAAAAAGAAAACAGAAGGTTTTGTTGGATTTTTTTGAAATGTTTTCTTATCACGGCGCACGTCCACGAACAGAACAATGTGGAAAGGGTTGGTTTTGCAATAAAATTGTGTACTTTGTAATACAGAAAAAAATGAAAAGAAGAGTGTGTTTGAGGATAGAATTGTCATTTTTGATTACCATAAGAATATGCTGTTGTTGCGATCTGTTGAACTTAGCTGTAATATTAATTGTATAATTGCGCAAAAGGGTTGGAATCACACATAGGAGAAACTGGTTATTATTTCAGATTTATATCCAGTAAATAGAATGCGGTATCCATCCCGTTTCAATTCAGATTAGAAAGTTACTAAACCCTTTCTTTAAAATTTAATTCAGATTGATCTACAGAAAGTAGTTTGGGACGATGGGGAGAATGTATTTTAGTTTTGCTTTTTAAAACAGAATTAGAGTTTGAATATTTGCATGTTTCAAAAGTGAAAAGAAACGATGATTATTTGATCCTGACGCCAAATCAAAATGAATTCATCACATCATATTTCTATTAAAAATGAACCCAGAACGAGCTGTTTTTATTATCAGGAGCAGTCCTGCTGGTCCACAAAACCAATTGTCAAGTTAGAAATGACAAATTATCAAAAAAATGCACTCACTGCTGTTTTTACTCATATCGTCATTGTTAGAAGAGTAAATCCGATGATGTTATGCATGGTTAATATTTAAGGAAAAACTGCTGCTGGTCATAAAATAGCAACAAAATAACGTGATTTGATTTGCTTGTTTGTAACTAGTTCAATGACAAAATAAATTATGTAATTTACAGTTATTTCTCCAATTTAAAGATGTAGTTTGAGCAATAAAAGATTTTCAAATAGTTAAAAAATACACAGTAAAACGAATCTTCTCAAGTCAGCTCAAAAATCATATTGTTTTTTGAATTGCACGCTTTTAGCAGTCCTAGTCATATTAAAAAAACAGGCATAAATTACGAAGTTTTACACATTCTTCTTTGGCATTTTGGACTCTTGGTTTGACTGCCATAAGCGATATTACAAAGACGAGATGCAATGGAGATCGAAATTTTCTTGGCATGAAATTTATCTTCTGATAGAATACATGGAATAAATATATTCGCTTTTGACAAATCTGCTGCATTTTGAGAATAATAAAGTAGTTGAAGGTTGTATACTACAGAAATAGGTTTTTTGGCAGTTGATCTGTAAGACAACAACAGCTTCAACATAATATTTGAGGATTCATCAAATGTACTTTCAAAGATTTTCCGGCTTTGTATTCTTTAAGTAAAAAATTGGTTTATTTTTAGTTTTCTTTTTCCAAAATTTGTATAAGAAAACCAACCAAAATATTACAAAATTATTTAAAGTTAGATTAGAAAAGTACACCCTTTTCCTTGCTTGTCATGAACGCAATCTTTTTTAACTGCAACATTCATTTCAACTTCACTGCGAATACTTAAAATATGAAAAATATTTGTAAGTATACTTCTTGATATCAACATCACACTTCCTCATCATCATATTCATCTAATTTCTGCTTAATCTGAGGACTTATGCTTTTGTTACTTGTTGAGAAGAAATTTAAATTTTAGACTGAACAATAGCCCAATTATGAATACAACTAGAATACGTAATTTCATACGAAAAAATTAAAATTTTAAAATAAAACCTTGATTTGGTTAATAAAAGTAGTTGTAAAGTAAATTGAAGGAGTGAAAAGATAGCATTTATAAATAATTTCAAAGTACCAAAAAAGCCAACGGCTTACGAAATGAAACATTTCTTCCGTTTAATTCTTAAGTCCAGCTTTTGTTTCGGGTTTACTTTCATTTTATTAGAAATGAAGTAATGAAGGTGGATAATAGAGCTTGTTGAGACATCGTTTGATTGGATTACTTCCCCTTTTCTCATAAATGTGGCTTTTCAAAGTAAGTCCGTAACCATTTCCTAATCTCACCGACTGTACGCACTGAAGCTTAAGAAGCCCAGAAGGAGAAAGCATTCGATAATACCCGGAATATTACATTGCATTAGCATTCTTTTCTTGTCTATAAGTGTGTACAAGTGATACAAAAAGACGTTTTATAAGAGTATAAAAGACAGTTGGTTTCTAATCATCTTCGCAATCCTCCAAATTTAATATTTAATACTTGAAAGAGACATTTTAAGGTTGTAAGCAATTACCATTTCGATGATGGGGAAAGTGCTGTAAAACGGGAATTGAAACGGAACATGCAACTTGAATGTCCTAGGAGTAGTAAAAGGTAATGACAAGGGACAGTTCATCTATTCCAGATGATGGTGATAGGATGATAACACGGCAGATACGCAAAGCCTCGTAAAAAAGTTTAAAAATAGAATAGAATGGGTAATTGTTGGTAAACGACCCTTCCGAAGAAACTATGAAAAGGACATAAACTGAAAAGTTTATTCAATATTTAGCTGAAAAAATGACTAGAAAAGGTGAGTTCAGAAATTACGTCATAGTTGAAACAATCGCTGAACCCGATGAACTATCCAGTCCCATTTGGAACATTAGGACACTACACACTCCTCATATTTACGTTCTTTTCGTTCTTTTAATTTTACTACTGCATAGAAAAGAAAAGCGGATCAAGGTTACATAAATAAACTAAGACATTTTTTAGCCTCTCCTGAGGAAACAGGAAGTATTTTTTATCTAGGCAGTAAACTGGAAAAAGTGAAATGGCTCCTGCTGATAACAAAAGGATTTATTAGAAAGCCACGAAACCAAAACCACCCTTATACTCATCCCCTCGTCCATAAAACATTTAAATTCTTAAATAAGAAATGGATATCTCAGTGAAAATATTAAAGTATGAAGGGAAGTATTGTATATTTAAAGAAGAAAAACACAAATTTGTGTAATTTCCTTGTTTGCTTGACTTCAAATGACTTAAAAGCGATTAATTCTGAAACCATTTTTATTCATTTGTTACTCTATCATATCTTTTCAAGCAGCCAAACCAATTCGACCGAGTAATGAAAAGACTGCTTCCAAAAGTAAATACACCCTTCATACGACAATTTTTAACTATTTATGGATTTTGATTTTCTTTAAAAAAAGAATTCCCTTCATTTTATCTGTTCAGCTGGGTTGATGATGGAGGACAGGCATTTTGAAGTCGGGACTTTTCAAGCAAGATATATTGCAGGGGCTACTGCTTAAAATATGCTTCAATGCCAATCCGGTATTTACTGCACAAATTAAGTTAGTAATGTGAAGGTATAGTTCTGGTTTCGGCTGCAGCTAAAAATATTCATTACGAAATATTACAGAAAAAATATTTGTATTTATTGTTCTTTAATATTAATTTTTTATTCCTTTGTATTGAAAAATGACATTTGGAAAATTCGCAGCCAACAATTTCAGGTTTTTATGCTGGAATACTTTGGGAAACCTGTGTTTAAACAAACCATATCACAGAAAATAAAAAAATTATAAAAGTTTATTAATACAGCATGCAATATTACACAAAAATAACTTCTGAAACTTAAATGCAAAATCAAAAAAGTTTATGTATTAATTTTGATATAACGACTACTTGGAATGAAGGTTTGACCTGCAATAATGCTGAAGCCAAAGGTGGTTGTCATCTTTCGCAGCAGCCATGCAAAAGTTCAATCTTTAAAGGGTAGTAAAACAGGAATCAGAAACATTTGAATAGAAGGGGAAGCAGAACTACAAAATTATGTAATAATTGTGGCAGTAATAACAACAATGCAAGGAACAATACAAAATTGCATTCTCATCATTTCCTGCGGTTTTCGGCATGTGGCCCCCTCAAAATTTCAAGGAAATTGTATTTCTACCACCGCTCAACTTAAGATGGTTTTCGATGATGTGCTAAGAATTATTTTAAAAGGGTTCTTTGACTCCAGCTACTTTCAATTCCTATTTCCTCTTGGCTATGATATTGCGTAATAAAAACTTTAAGTGAGATTAGCTACTTTTATGCAACGGCCTTTTCTCATTATTTGTGTATAAATATTATGCGTGTACACACTTTTTTCAGGAAAACTTACCACCAACGACTTGAAAATCTATTGGGAAGTTATCAAAATGCAATCCAATCATCTGAAAATGTTGGATATTATGCAATAAAGGAAAAAGGAAAGTAGAAGCTCAATATTTCCTCTGGAATTAATATTCATGGTTAGAGCAAGGCGGGTGATGGTGCCAACGTCCCAATAAAATAATGAATTCGAAAATGAATTTCTTTAAACCAGGCTACTTTTTCATTTTCTCTGCTCCTGTTGGTGACGGTGATGTGATTACAATTATAGTTATTTATTGCTTTAGCAAAATTACAAAATTTTATTCATTTGGCTAGTTGAATAGAAATTTGCCTTTATGTGGATTCAGTGGCATGAGCTATTCTCCTAATCCTTGTGGGATCTCTTAATATTCATCGATTATCCCATTCAAGGTCATTATCCATTTATCCAGGAAAACAATTCATTTTTGATTAGGAAACGCTTCATTTCTCGTATAAATCGTTGAATTGGAAGTTTAAGCAGAGCGTAATCAGTGACACCTGCTTTAAGCATTGCAATAACTTTAAAAACATGCGTCATATTCATCATCAGTAAATTGGATAAAAGCTGACTATTAATAAACGGAAGTTGCAAAGTTGAATGTGAAACTCATTTTTTATGATTATGACAACTTTTAAAAACACCATCAAAAGTTCTTTTTACCTTTGAAGTTTGAATGAAAGAAATTTCTTAGTTTTTCCTGCTACGTTTTGATCCATTTTAGCGGCATATTTAACATAAATTGACTTTAAATATTGCATGAGCATTACATAATAATAAAAGCATGAACACAGACAGGGTTTGAAGAAAGACATGGCAGACCCTTTTTGCTACAGCAGGAGTGAGGAAAAAGGGATAGTTGGCAACCATGAAATACCTTTTAAAAAGCAACCGAACAATTCATCCCTCACGCAAAATGATATATCACACGCTCCTTTAACACTTTATCCGCGTTACAATCAATTTTACTATGAGATTCATTGTGACTGCGCCATACCTGAAATTGACAATGAAAATGAGCTTCCCTCTTTTTCAATAAATATTGCACGATTCTTTCAATATTTGGGAATGGATGATTGGAAATTGAAAAAGGGGTGCATTTCCACTTCCGTTTTCAGAAAGTTACAAATAGGTTGCGGCAGTTAACGGAAATGAGGAAAAGTACACAATTTACACGCATCAACATTACAAATTATGTGTAAAAAGGATCAAATGGCACCCCAAATTGCAGTATTCATCTTACTGTGGTATGTTAATGGAAAACCGTTTTGCAGCAAATTAAAGTTTCTGGGCTTGGTGACTGTTATTTTAAACTCAGTTTACTCTAATCAACCAATATTACAGATATCTTTGATATATCCATGCAGTTAATCATTACAAATTCTTAGAAGAAATAAAACTAGAATTAAAATATAGCATTAGCAGAGGAAGAATTTTTGTGATCTGTATGAATAAAATTGACTTTTTTTCTAAAAATTATTTGATGGATGCATTACTTAATACAACATTACCATGAAAATTTGTTTTAAAGATTTTAATGCATTTTTAATACGCGTGCTATTTTACTATTTTCTTTATAAAAATTTTCAATTGAAGCCTTTGCGTTTCAAATATATGCACTGCTCTGCACGATATATGTACTTATATTCACCTTAGTGGACAAGAGCAACCTAACGAAACGTAAGTATGATGTAAGCTTCTTCAATCATTTCATTCAAAGTTTGTGCTCACCAACAACAAACAGACAGCGATAAATGTAAACAATTTGAAGTTTTATTAGCTTTGCTCAATGAATGCTCGCCTTTTCTAAAGTGCTTTTTGAATCTCATAAATTGAATTGTTTTTTGTATTTCTGCATTAAATGTCACGTCACGTCAATTGCACGAAATCGTATCAGATTACGAGATAACTATACTTTTGGCATTGTAAAAAAGCTGGCTTCATGCTGCCTTTTGTCCTTCCCCCTTTAAAAGTTTTGCACGAATTCTAAATTGCATAATACTCGCGAGTAATTGAAGCGCATTTAGAAAATGAGACCGGTACTGCACACGGCATTGAAATTGAAAGGCTGCTGCTATTTTTAGTGAACACTGCTGTTATTATTGTGAAGGGAAAATAAATATTTACTTATTGAAAACTCATTCCGGACCAAAATCACAGGAACAGCGGCAAATGATGATGACAGTGACAAAGTTGAGAGAATCCATAATCCAATTCCTTCAATTGCTATTCAAATTTAGCAAAATACAAGCATAAGCTCATGAAATTATGAATGACTCTCTTCCGATTAATAACAGGATTATGACAGAGGAACATGTTCTATTTAGAAAATTTCGGTATTGATTTTCTGAAACATTCAATTCAATAATCATATATTCATAGGCAAACATCAACCCCCACCAAAAAGCAGACAAGCTTTTAGAAGCTCACATGGGGTTGTATTTTTTCCATTTCAACAAAGCCAAGACATCAATGATAATCACATAGGGACAATGTCGAAGCATTTTTACTTGTGCTGTGATGTAAATGGCCCGTGTAATAATCGTGGCTTTCTTGTTATCATTTCCATTGCTTATCAAATCTAGTTTAGAAAATGGTTCTCCCTCCAAAGTCGAATAAGAGCACAAAAAGGGAGCAGAGCAATAATTGCGTTTATTGTCAAATGGTCGGATGCAACGTCATTGTGATCATCCCCATCGTGCATAACCGTCTTTGGTCTCTTTAAATACTAGCTTCAACAATGCAGTCCTGAGGTTTACTTTGTTTACATTTTTTTCAACTTTTTTCTTTGAAGAAAGTTTTAGAGCTTGTGGTTTACTTCACAGCATCGTGTGATCTTCTACATTCTCTTGAATTTAAGGAGCAGAAATTGTGTAATATTGCAAATAAAAAATCCAACCCTGTTTTTTTATTTTCGAAGGCAGAGCAACCCTTAAGATGACTTGTTCCTTTAACGTACAAACGGACACACGTATATAGTTTTTTTAAGTACGCCAGGGTTTTGATTCCCCACTGATTTTATAAAGAAAGAAATTTTGGATGAAAAAGCAGTAGGTTTCTTTTTTATCGTCATCATCTCGTAAATCACAAGAGATCAAATTACTGATGGTTTATTTTGTGAAGTGTGCCTTTACACTGCACATGGAGTTCATGTAAGATTTTAAATAAAACTTGCTTTGTTAGTGGGAGATAAGGTGACGACGGTACTAGTTCGGTTTCAAATTCGCTTCTTAATACGCAAGAACCAAAAACAAAAGAAAAATAGGCTGAGAGCAAAACTTTTGAAAAGTCTGATCTAGTTTTTATCTTTTGCATACTGCCGCTGGGATTTGGTTTATTCAAAATATTTTTTTTACATTTCAATCCGACCTCTTCACACTCTCAAATCTCTTTATTTTAATCGAGGCACGCGAATAAAGAATGAGCTGTTGATTTAAATTCTTTTCCTCGTAATGAACGGGTGCGACTTGAGTGGGTTCTTTTGTTTCTGCTTGTGTAATGACGACGAATGGGTCGGACGAATTGTTTGGAGTGTGGTGAGAATCTAAGCTCTATTGAATTTATTGGGATGAAATTAAATTTGCTGAATTTGAAAGGAGTTTTGAAGGAAGTTAGCAAAAATAATAATTTAGCTTGAGTTTTACAGCTCTTGATTAGGAACAAGCGGAGTAAATACAGATCTGTGTTGATCTGTCTCTCTCAATTCGTAATAATCCTGGAGTGTCGTTGAATAAGCGGTGTGAGTGTTTACATTATATAAAAACCTTAGCGGGTCATTTTGAGGACTAATCTACTTTTAAGATTAATATGGATTGTAAATTAAAAAATACTTATTTTAAGCGGGTGGTGATGAAAGACTTTTAGTTTTTGTTATATATCTACATTCATCTTTGTAATTGAAATTTTAGACAGTTTTCAAAAATCTTTAATGGAATGAACTGTGCAGCAGTCTACCTACCTAATTTCTTTAAGTGAAAATATTAATGTATCCTTGTAATGTTTTCGAGTTAAATTAAGCCGAAACAATTGATTTCCCATCTCTTCCCAATCACTCCCATTAATAAAAATATTTTCCATTTCCGGAGCTATTTTGAATAGTACAAAA
>JAANSO010003589.1:0-11203 GCA_036507315.1 Lepidocyrtus fimetarius | reverse complement strand
GCAGATGAGTTGTTTCATTTTTTGCTACGGAAGATTAAAGGAATTAAGAAGAATAGAAGCAGAATATATGACATCGATATCTTTCAATAACATTTCTAAAAGTATAATGAAACTTTGCCAATGTGATTTGATCCATTCAACCAGAAAGAAGATATTTTAGCTCTACTTTCTCTTTTTAAGGAACTTTGCAACGTTTTTTATTGAATTGGGTTGGGAGAGGAAGAGTTTTTTGCTCTTGACTTTGACGAGGTTTGAACAATTTAAAACAAAAGTGAATTATTTAAGCCCAAATATGTATGGGAAATGGGATGGACTGTAAAAAGATAAAAAATGGACCCAGTCCATCATAAAATGTGAAAAGGGAGGAAATAAAGTTTTAAAGTGCAAAAATATGATAGGCCTTTGAATGCTCACGTTTCTTAACAAATAGAAAATAAAATAACCTGAATTATTATCTTTATGTAAAATGTATTCGTAATTGTTTTATTTCTTAAATTTGAATGCATCTTTTGAATGTTTTTAAAGTTTAAAAAACTACGACGACGATAAAATAAATAAACTAAACCGACTTCAAAATAAAAATGAGACTCCAAACTGTTTAAAGGTTGCAAAAATCAAAATAATCCTTTTGCTAATTTTGAAAGATTGGATAAGTTCTGGATTTAAAAGCAAAATTAAGTGGCACTTTAGAAAAGAAATGAAAAAGTAAGATTAAATTGTAATTGATGGAACCATAAAAGGAAATAAAATATTTTAGAATGGGCGGAGTTGTTTTGTGCAATCGTGTAATGCTTTTTACAGATTGCAAAACCTTTGTAAATAGGATTTTATATTACTTCGTTTTAGTAGTTCTCTTCATTTAAAATTGTCACTGTCATGAATCTAGTTTTAGAAATATTAATTCGGATTGGTTTTGGAAAAAAGCAGGCATATTGCGGATTTTGAGGTTTTGCGGTTTTCTATTGTTTGCTGTTTTCTGGTTTGGTTTCTGCTTCAGTGAGCTCCTTCCTGACAGGATAAAGCCTAACCAGGAATGCTTATAAAACACTTTCAGAGAAAGTAGGAGTAAAACAGATGACTATCCACAGTCCAAGCATTCATATTTTTAATCATCATTGCTCAATACATAAATCTGGCTAATACGATAATGAACATTTCCAAACAATCTTTGTACATTAAAGGCTTTACTAGAAAATTGGATGAGAAAACATGCTTTGCTTTGATTTATTCTTCCTGTGGAAAAAATGCGGTCACTTTTGAACAGATTTATAAAAAATAGAAAATCAATGCAAGATTTCATTCAATGTCACTATTTTTATTTGCTCCAATTTCACTAATCAATATTTTTGTTTTACAGGTGGACCTGAGCAACCCATCGGGTTTTTTAATCGACTGAATTTGGATAAATTTTATATCGTTGCTAATGTTAAGATGAAGAAAAAGTCGAAAGTATTTTCAAAAGGAATGGATATCAAAAATTTTATAAGAACGATGAAACCTTCTTCAGTATTTATCGGTAAGTAAAAACACTCTTCCACTTCATCTGTATTATTAATTTGTACTTATAGCATTTTAAAAGCATTATTAGCGTTAAATCACTTCACGCAAAATCTAAAATTACTTTCACAAAATGCATGAATAGGTAAACGATGTCAATTATAAGAGTAAAATTATTTTCAAATGGAAAAATTTAAGAAAAACAGACAATCTAGAATCTTCTGTGACTTCCGGTTCCACTTAAAAGGATAATGTGATTACAAAAGTGAGGATTGGGCTTGAATGGAAGGATTTGGGTGGTCGATGAAGCAAATCCATTTTTCTGACCGGACGTGACAATGACATGATCGTTTCCATCCACAAATTTCTTATCTTTTGATGATATCTCCGAGCAAAAAGGGCAAAGCTGAAAAGCAAACATTTCTTTACTTTACGTGACATTACTTTGGGGTTTAGAAAATAAGCCATAAGTGAGCAAAAAGCAATTTCATTTCTCAACGGCGTCATCAAACCAATTTCGGAGGTCGTTATAGGCCACTCAAGCTGTTGTCTATCTTTGGAGGATCGTCATTTTCTTTTTTGCAAGCGATAGCAGCGCTGATGGACAGTTTCAAACCCGTAGGAAAAATAAAATATATTTCAAATGGTTTATTCCAAATATCTGCACGTGACTGAGCTTGAATTCTCTTAATAGACGCTCATTTATATTTTCACCGCGAAACACTTTGGAGTGGTTCACGTGCTACTTTCCAAAACTCTTTTCCTTCCAGTTTATTAACCCAAAGGGAAAATCAAATGTGACTTGCTTTGCAAAATGTTTCTGGAATTTTGCTTTTGGGAATGCGTATTATTGCAAAATGTTGCGTATTTTTCCTTTCCCGGGACGTGAGTCTCTTCACTTTTTGCAGTTTAAATCCCGTACGCACTAGAAAAAAGAACATGCCGGAGAAGATCCTTTCCTATTAAAATTATATGAACTCCTAATAAAGTATGAAGTACTTCAACCAAGTCGTTATTTTTTAATGAAGCATTAACGGCACAGAATAAAACGGAATAAATAGATCGTCCCTCATCGTTTATGAACTTATCATAACCGTAATAACTTTATTATGATAAGAAAATGCATAAACCACGTTTATTTTTATATGGATCCTCTCAGTATGAAAAATAAAGAAAGTAAAAGGAAAACACTCTTCTTTTCAGTCATGGTTGGAGGGTTTTTGTAAAGTTATGAGACAAGCGGAATAAAAACCTCATAATTTGACTTTTATGGAATAAAATACCGGCGTTGGGGCTAGCGGTTTTGAAGATAGTGTTGGAACATAAAATTGCAGGCCAGGGAATGCACATTCCGGTTAAAAGGGTTGCCTTTCGGGTCAAATTAAATGATTCCAGTTTATGAAATGGGATGGGAATATTGTAGGAAAGTAATTTTGCGGGAATGGCATTGAATGTAGATAAAAATGAAATTGTTTTATGACTTTGAATGGGATTGCGACGTTGAAGCTTTCCTTCTGACTTCCTTTTTAGCAGCAATCAGAATAGAAACGGGTTAAAGAGCGGACCCTGCAGGGTTTCTATTAGAGCTTGGAACTTTTCTCATTTTTCTGTAATTTTCAGCCGAACATGCTTTGGCAGAGACTTCGATGGAACGGTACAACTTTTGTCTCTTTTCATTTCCCTGCCAAAAGGAGAATCCTGTAAAGCTGTTCCCTTTCTCATAAAGTGGCGCTGTGGAGTACAATGGAATCAGGCTGAAAAGTTTGCATAATTTTTGGCAGGTTACCCCAGTTTTTGCAGTATTTGTCGAAGAAAGGCCGGGTTGTTACGGTGCCACTCTCTTCCAGTTTCCAACAATTTCTTTTGACATGGATTGACGTTATTTATGAGGCTTTCCAGCCAAAAAAAACTTTGGAAGGGAAAATATGTAGAGATGAATTTTGTTGTTGCTTTTCATTGTTCTGCTCCAGTCCAGCGTGTCAAGATAAGTAAATTAAGACTTACTTACGAGGGAAAGAAGGATGTTAGAGTTGTACGAAGCTGTATGAATTTAATGGGAATAAAATGGAGAAAATCATTACCTTCCTCACAAAATTCTGTGGAACAAAATCCTTTTGGAAATTTTAATCATATTTTTGTATTCCAAAAATTATTATTGGAAAAGTAGAACAGTATTCCAGTCAGTATTCATAATGACAAAGTTGCTTTCTTCTAAAAAAACTGTCGTAATTAAAAATAAAATTAGTTCCAGAACAAAAATGTATATTTTAACGCCTTAGCTAGCTAGTTTAGAAGAACATCATGCAGTTTTCCTACTTCAGCTACGCAGTTGTAAAACAAACAATAATCTTTCTAAACATTGTTTGTAACCGCAGTTTGTACTTATTAAACAGTGACGTAACTAAAACCTGCATTAACTAACTTTTTCTTTTTGAAAGCTTTCAAGTCGTTCAATTATTTTTTGAACAACAAACTAAATTTAAAGTAATAGATAGTTGCGTAGGTTTTGGGAAATGTTCTAAAAATTAAACTTTGGAAGCGTAATTGTGACAATTTTAGATTTAAATGGAGAAGTACAAATTAGAATTACAACCTAGTCTTCTCCGTTCTCTATTTTAAGATTAGAAAGATAAGAAAGTGCTATTTCAGGTAAAAGTCACGTACGACTCAAACTAGTTAATTCTTATTTCAATTTTTACACGTCGTCACTTACTTTCATTTAAATTTTTTATAAAAGAAATATGCAAGAAAGTAGTTTAATTAGATGGCTCGACATAAAAAGAGTTTTACACGGGGAATTACACATGTTTCTTTCAAAAAAGGATTTAGGCGTGGATCTTTCTTGTTCAATTTTTTTCTCTTCTTTATTACGTAATCTGAAAGCTACATGAACTATATTTGCTGCTTGAGTGGCTCCCGTTTTCACTTGCAAATGTGTAATTTCATGTTATGGTCAGCCAATTCGCCCACAATGCCAATTATTTTCTTTAAAGGACTTGTTCACTGCTTCACAATCACGCCCAAGTTGACTTTTAAACAAAAATTGTATTTTCTTCAGATTGGTTTCCCGTGCAAAGTAGAACGGAACAGTTTCCCTTGAAACCCTGTACTTACCAGTTGTTCCTGCTTTTCCTTTCTCAATTTAAGTTTGAGTTTCTGCAATGCGGGTTTTATTTTGATTAGCGTTTGGCATGGACATAAGTGCACTAATAAAGCCATTTAGTCTCCACTGGCAACAAATGCCCTGTATCTGTCAATCTCTAAACTTCCTTGATAATCTAATCAAGCCCGTGCACTGCACTTTTTTAGTATTTTTTCTTATTTACAACTATTTGTCATAAAACTCACAGAACTAGAATGCTTTTAACAAACTAGCAATCAGGAAATGAATGGGTTTGAAACAAGTTTAATATTTCCATATAACGGACAGTTCAATCAGTGTGACTGTTCCCTCAAATAAATCCTTACACTTTCCCTTGAATTGTACTTCCGGCATTTTACCTAAAACGTTTTTCCATTTTTCTTTGACATTATTTTCCAGTTGATTACAAAGGCAAAGAATCATTTTGAGAGTTGATTGCACAACTCTGCTATTACTTATATTTGAATAAAATGTCGAATTTCAACTTCCTACTTTCCAAAACCTTGTCATGTCAAATGCTACACACTAAAATCTCAGCAATAAAGATAAGATCGCTTTATTTGCTGCAGAGTCAGCCAAACCAAAATTTACATTTCAGGGAGATCAAAATGAATACAAGCAAAATGTCTGCAAAGTGCAATCTATTAAAAACATTTTGTAGTTAGATCTCAAACTTTTTTGCGGCGTGGTTCAACTCCATTTCAACAGCAAATGCATTTTGACACTTGTCACTTGCATCAGCATTTTATTTAGAGCGATGAAAACGTAGCGAGTGCAAGGAAAACTAACTTGATTTACGATTTTCAAGGGTTTTCTTATAACGGGTAGGAAAATAAACACGCAAAAATCAAATCATGGGAGTTAATTAGTCCAAATGGAAAAAATCTGAAGTATTAAGTCAATCTTCAAATAATTTTCTATTACTGTGATTTATAAGGCTTTACATTTTCTCCTTTTCTTGAAAACGATTTTTGCAATTGATAAAATTTGTAGTAGCTGCAAAAGTTTTGCTCTTGAGGAAAATATTTTTCAATTACTTTTATTACTGAAAGCTCCAAAATAGAGGCAATTATTTTTTCCGGAGAGAAGTGGAAGGGATAAGGACAAAGGATTTTTGTGGTTGGGAAGCCATCCAGGTGCTTTCATCACAGTTGGGAACTCTTTGCTTGGTCTTGATTGTCATAAAAAGTTTTTAAAAGAACATTTTTATTTTGACAGGTTTTAATCGAAGCAATCCTTTGAGAGTCTTTTTTAGTTGTTGCGGAGTGCATGCTGTGATGAAATAAAACCTTGTCGAATGCAGTTTATAGAAAGGGTTAATATTCTTCAATTGAAAAAAAACTTTAGTGAATAACGATGACGTCGACGGAAAAAATATGAAAGCTTTGTTTGTTAAAGAAAGGTTTAGTTTTGATGAATTTGTTCAAATTTTAGTAAAAAAGGAAGATTAACAATAAAAAAGTTTTTCTTCCTTTTTCAAGTTTAAAAGTGAAAAGGAGAGAAAAGGTTTAAAATTGAAAATTAAAGCTAATTACGAAATGGAAGGGAAACTCATGAAAGAAGAAACACAAAACAGGCTTACGTCTTAAAATTTTTAAATCTTCTTTTAAGCTTAACTCAAATTAAAAATTTACAGTAACTTAATTATGAAGGAAGTTAAGGAAATGAAGAGTAACGGGTTGAATTTGTGATTAAAATGTAATTAAAGTGAACGACGTTGAAAGATGAGAGAAAGATGAAGCGAAAGTGAAAGGACTAAAGATTGTTTTGCGGAAAGTCTTTGCTTGAAGTAATTTCAGTGACATAAGGATAGCTTCAGAAATTTTTAAGTCTGGTCACGGGCAGTGTTGGGTTTTCCAAGAAATATTGAGTTTGACATGGACTGAGCTAGACAAGGAAAGTGGAAATAATTTCCATCTTGATGAACTCTGACTAGCCTGTTCAAGTCCATTACAAAGGTTTAAAAAACACAATAAACTTTTTAGTGGACATTGTTTACAATAAAAACCAGCAAACCTTTTCCTTTGGAAGGACGCCCTCCTGACCACCGGAAGCCGAAATTTGCGGATTAAACAAACAAACTGAAAAAGCAAGCAAAACTAAATCAAGTTGAAAAACTTTGCTGACTTCCCAGTCCACTCTATTAATACCGGAAGAACGGGATTTTCAGTTCTTAAAAGAGCTTTTGCAGGATGCGGACAGAATAGGAAATATGGAGACTGGACAGAAACAGGATGATGCTAGGTTTGGATTGGAAATACAAGGAAAACCATTTTAACTACATAAAAGGAATGAAAAAATAAACCAAGCTTTATTTAATGATGAGCTCTTCTCAAAATAACAATTCAACACCAATTCAGCATTTTCTAAGCAATTACCTATAACAAGAATCAACCAGATTTTACAATTCTTCTATTTCTCCTGAGAAAATGATTTAAACGATGAGAAGTTTTCACAGGAATGAAAAATAAAATGTTAAATTCATAGGCTAATATTTTTGTACTTGTTTTCACCTTAAAATTGCAACCTGAATCAATCTACATTATACATTGTAAAAATACATTTCGCTCAAATTTATTATTGTAACGACGCTAAAGTTCACCAACTTTGTTTTTGGATTAAGCAATTCCAGTTTGAAAAAGGAGGTTCATTGTTTTTGATTGAAATAATTACCTCAGTAAAAAAAAAGCTGTCTTTGAAGAATAAGCCTTGTCTACGAATTTATTTCCCAGCTTTGTTCTTAACCTCAACAGGTTTATTGAAAAATTGACTTTCATTAACAAACTGAATCGTAAATTGGCGGTGATTTATTGCACAATTAATAATCATGGCATATTGCACTAATAAATTAAACAACAACAAAGAACTAACGAATCCTGAATTTTATAATAGCAAAAACTTAGTTAATCTTCCATTTTTTAAAAATTATGCAGAAAAGTAAAACCTGAATTGATTTTTTTGCAATGGCTACTTTTTCATAATAAATCGAAAACGGTAAAGTTGATTATCGATATTGAAAAATAGTCGGCTGTCGGTTTATTAAAGAGACGCTAATCTTTTTCAGAACTTTTAGAAATTACTTGCTAAAAAATCCTTGAAAACCCAAAAGTCAAACTGCCATTTTATTTTCTTTAACCTTAGCCATTCAGAAGCTCGTTTTAATCTTCCTACCTTGAACAAAATCATTCTAATGAGTTGTACAACGTGACCGTTTGCTGAGTTGAGTGAATTGCAATTTTTGCTTCATTATCATTTTCACGAGGTATAACATCAGATAAGTAGAAAACGAGAGAGAAAGAAGTTTTTCTGACACAAAGTCAATTTGCTCAGATGGCAAAAGTGAACAGAACAAGAAAGACATGACCATTACTGTTCTTCGAGAATATTGAAGCTTGTGAAGTGTTGAAGATAACTCTGAGGAATACGTGGGAAGCGAGTTTCAGCAAAGGGGAAGCATAATTTATGAAAATTCTGTTATTTATTTAAATAACAGTTAAACCTATCCACTTTTTCTCATGTCCTCCTGCGTTTCTATCAACATAATTCTTACGTAAAAAGGAAACTTTGACAGTTACAGAAAAACTGAATTTTTATCTGTCGAGCGTTTTTCCTTTTTCTTAAACACGCTTCCGACAAAACAGGACGGAAAATAATAATCTACTTCATTATTACATCATTAACACTTTCAATGAGTTAGCGCGGCACAATTTTTCACAATCAAATTTACGAATTGAAAGAAGAATGAACAGAAAACCGGTAAAAAAGAATGTGAATTGCGGAGCTTATCACCTGCTCAAGTCGGATTTTAATTCACCGTCAAAATTCGTTTGAATTTATAATTACCTAATTTATTTACCGCAAAGAGCAACCTAATTGTAATTGCATCATTAAAACATCGTAACGCCATTAAATATTCAAATTGAAAATTACAAAACATGATAAGCTTGTTAAGCGGTCCTAACGTTTTTTGTGAATGTTTCTGGTTCTTATGCAACTTCAAACAGACAAGATCTTCTAGTAGAACAACTTTTTCATGTTTAAGCCAAGCTGAATCTGAATGAATCCTTCCTATAGAAAAGCTTTCAAAGTTTAAGGCTTAAACACAATTCAGTGAGAAGAGGAAAGGAGACGAAGAGAAGAGTTAAATCCAGAGTAGCCCTTTTTTCATTCTAAACGGTTAAGAATGAGAAATGGAAAATGAAAACGAGTTTAAAATCGCCTTAATAAGGTAACTATTCCAAGCAACTGCAACTGCACATAAATTTCCGGAATGATCTTTTCTAATGAAAATGTCTCTTCTTCCAATTCCACCTCGTAAATCTCACGTAAATATTATCACACAACTCACGTTCCTCACCCTTTTAAAGTCACTTTTGCTAGAAAAGATTGCTGCAGCTGCAGAAAAATTGAACAAAGCAAGTTTACAAAATTAAAGGCTACTTTTTATGAAATAGTTTCAAACATTAATTTGAATGAATCAAAGTCCGGTGAATTGTGCTTCTAGGTAAATAAATCTTTTGTAAAGAATTCGCTGTTTGCATTTGCCATTGTAAACGTGAATCAGAATCGTTTGGGTAGCCAAAATGGATTACTTTAATTTTCAAGTAGCTTTGTTTTCATTATTGTGATTACTCTGATTGCAATTACATTGAAGAATGGATCTTCAATCAATCAATAATGACCGTTTCTGTTTGAATTTTGAAGTCCTCAGGGTTTTGTGTTGTGAACGTGCAATGAATGATTATGATTGAGCAACAAAATGAGACGAGACGTCAAATGAAGTGGAAAATGAAATTAACTTTGAATTGTCGTTTGTAAAGGAAAACACTGCTTTCTTTAGCAATGGCATTGCTTATTAGGGCTATTGATGTTGAACTAGTGGCACCTTGCTTGGGCTATTTGAACAAAACTTGAAAACTTACCTGAAAATAATAAACAAACGGAAAAAACGGAATCAGCTTTTATTTTCAAGTTTTTCAAGTAGTCTTTTCAATGGTTAAAAGTATTATTAATCCTTTATAAAAAGATACGAAAAAAACAGATTAAAAAGAACGGCGTTGAGATATATTTCCTTAGAGCATAGATGGTCCAAAATAATTCCAGATTTTTATCGTAAGTCCAACTCAAGCTTTTTCCAGTCTTCATTTTTCTTCTTAAAATTGTTCAAACCAACACTTATTTATACACTCGTTGGAGTGGCACCTATTGTTCATGCGAAGCCCCAAATATTTGTATCTAATCCAGAATATGTAAGGTGGAGTTAGTATCGTCTTCCCTGAAAGTGTTTCTCTTTGCCCCACTGAGTTAACATCGATTAGCGCCAACCAAATTTTTCTCCTCTCTACAGAAGCTTTTATACATGTTTGTAAACATTGCGGCAATGCAAAACTTCCGTCAGGGAAGACGATACTATCGACATCTACGCTAATTCTCTATCTAAATTTCAGCAACAAAGAATGCTTCGCTTGTTCTTTTTTTGGTATAGCACTCCAACGATTGTATAAATAAGTGTTGTTCAAACTTAAAAAAGAACAATTTAATAACTAAATTATTTAACAACAAAATTTATAAAAAAAACTGTTTTAAACCTTTATAAATAGATTATATGTGGAAGTACAAATGATTATGAAAGGATCAAGAAAATGGGTTAAGGACTGGAGATAAAAATAGAAGAAATTAATTTTCAAATAGGTTTTAATGCTTTTTAAAGCTCCTTTGATTATTTAATGGATATTTTAAGAAAAATTAGAATTCAAACAAGCCTGGGACATGGCTAATTATCCCTTTCTCACTTGATCGTAAATTACCTTCACAATTACCATCAGCCTTATCTTTTCCAGCAACAAATCTTCTTTTGTATTAAAATGATTTGAAAAATGGGGAAAGGGTTGAAAGTTGATAAATTTTGAAAAATGGTAAACAAGATCGGGAATAAAGGAAGAATATGGTTGGGTAAGCTTTGTAAATATGGTTGTGATTGATCTGATGCTCCTGTTTCCTTAGAAAGGAAGAGTTTTTTGTCCGGTTCACCAAACACGGAGTGCATTTTGTATTACGTAATAATGCGCAGCGATGCAGGAGATGGATGTGGTTGCATTATGCATTTTTCAAAGAAATAAAAACCATTTTATGCAGAAAATGGGATAGCAGGTGATAAAGTTGGGAAGATATGAAAATAGCTGATGCAGTTTCATTCAAAAGTGGGGAAATGGAGGATAGAAATGACTTAAGATTAACTTGATACGGAGATGGGGTGAATTTTTGAATAAAATTTGAGTTTGTTTGGATTTTGAAGGTTGACTGAAGGCGGATGTGAAGGTGAGAGAGTTCAATGAAGAACAGTAAAGTCAAGTTAAGCTGATCACTCTTTTTTCTCAGAAAGGTTTAGAAACGTATGCTTTTGACATTTCCTCCAGTTTATTCAACCTTCCAATAAAAAACTGATCGTCGTTAAAGGCCTGTCTGTTCAATAAACTCAATCGTGAGAGGTTAAATGAAAAAAGCTTCTCCAGCCAGCGTTGGCATTTGGTTCAGTTTGAACTATTTCAAACTGTTTCGTCCAGT
>JAANSO010003588.1:0-11205 GCA_036507315.1 Lepidocyrtus fimetarius | reverse complement strand
CTACCGTTATAATTTAAAAGTATATCTCTTCCCTTGTGTTCTTGCGTAATTATTTCAAGTGCTTGTTGTTATTATTTAATCATCGAAACCTCTCCATCAGAATCCGCGTTTATCCGTTGCAAATAATTATCAATCATAATTCGACCTGACCTATAAGTGGGGTCAAGGGAGGTACCTACACTTGACACTCTATACTCTTTATTAGATCATTTCAAATTCAAGCATGAACCAAAAATGAACCCTTTTTACATTATATCTGACTGAAGCAAAGTTTGGGAAGGAATGTAGTGGTAAAATAAAGCCCTTTCTCTTTCAAAAAATACGCAAACAAGACTACTTAAGGCAACGAGCACGTTGTTTATTATATTCCTGTCCCGCTAACAAAAAATGATGGTGTAAATTGCATTGAAATTGCTTATGTATGCGTAGTCTGTGTGTTTTGGTATAGATTTCCTCTAAATTTTCATGTATTGTGAAATAATGTGCAATCACAAGTGCAAGTGAATAATGCCATGTTTCACTTGTTTTCTCTTTTCTAATGGCAAGGTTTTCTCTTTTATAGGGAATTCCTTGCACTTGCTTCACTCCTCTTGAATTTTCTTTTTCTATTTCGTCCAAAATTGGGGGTAAATGGATAAGGAGATAAAAAAGAATAAATTTTCAGAATGCATTTCCTAGCCGAATTGTAGGAATAGTGGTAGTGTAGTAATCATCACTGTAATCATCGATGCGGAAGGAGGAATGCATAATATTTATCAACGATGATGATTATGCTGGATGTGTCTACTTCTCTGACATAACTCATTCACTCCATTAACGTTGTTTTACACAAGTGGATAAATGAGAAGGAAGTTAAAGAACAAGAAAGAGATTGGAAATTGGCAGAACAAGGGAGAAAAAATAGGAAGGAAGGACATTTTTTCATGGAATGTATAATGCCCTATTACATTATTTATTTTGAGAAGGAGGAAGGAGAAAACGAATTATCGAATGTGTCTTGAGTATGAATAAATGTGATGGAAAATGGAGAAAAATAAGAAAGGGAGGATCCGATAAATGAATGAAGGGAAAACAGAATTTATTTATACCGTTCTCTCTCTCTCTTGAAGTTGTTGTTGGATTGTAGAGAAAGAGTGAAGAAAAACGAAAGTTTTTACTTTAATACGTCCCCGTCAGATAATGGTGGTGAGAGTGACTGTGGAGAAACGCTGACAGCTCTCATTTTGCATAGTTACCCTTCAGAGACAACTTTTCTGACATTTCAACAGGGAACAAGGAAAATTCGTCAACTGTCTTCTGTGGCTCCACCAATGGACTAGTTTTCTCATTCTTTAACACTTTTTTCCTAAAAACTTTTTGCGTCTTTGCTCAAGTTTTTCTCGCCGTCATCACTACCACCATCACTGACGCGACAAATAAATGGTATTTCCAGAGAAACAATGAAAAAATAAAATGAAGATAGTGAGGAGATTGGGATGGATATTATTATACAAAGTAAGGAAGAAGATCTGGATCAGCATCAGTCTTTACATTAGATGGAAATATGGAAAAGTGGAAATAGTAGGAATAGAAGCTGAGGCTTAAACCATAACAGTAAAGCTTTGGATTTAGTTAACTTCCAACATGTCTCTGTACCCTGTACTACTTATTATGCCACTATAGGATATCAGAAAAGCTTTAGAGATGGATGAGCTGTGAGTGGGAAAGTCAGTGAGAAGAGTCAACTTTAGGGCTTAAGCCTTTTCCTAACTAAATTAACAACTGACTCAGAAGTCAGAAAGTCTTTTTCTTTCTGTCTTTCCTTCTCCCTTATTAGCTTCTTTCTAAAAATCTAAAAACTCAGCTGAAACTATTTTTTTCGTTATTCCTCACCCATTTCAAACTCCCCTTTTCCTAAAGCATTTCCTGTGTGAGCTGCGAGATCATTCTAAGCAGCCTGCCCGGATTTAGCAGCGCAATGCAGTGGCATGCTACGATTTTACTTGAAAAGTAGTGAACTTGCACAAGTATAAATCTTTGCTCATTTTTATTTTCTTTGAATTTTGTGAAACTTTTGTCGCCGGAGATTAGCTGACTTTGTTCCTATGGGTAATGTGGGTGGGTGTAGTATATGGTAAAAAGTGAACAAAAGATGGAGTGTCTTCAGTAGTAAAATAATTTCAAATGTTTTCTTATTTCATTTAGAGTATTATCTAGGTTTGCATAGTTTCTAAGAAAGACTGGTTAACTGTTTAAAATATTTTAACAGCGGATATAGATCGGAAGTCAAAGCCGGAAATTTAATGGAGAGATCTAGCTCAAACGACACTTTTAAGCAGATGGAATAATCCTTTTTTCTTGTGTATTCTCTTTCTAAAGTCAACTCTGCCAGTATAAATCTGCTGTTGTCGTCTATAATGATGGCTTGTTTGCCTTCGTTGACTCTTTGCCCTGAAAATTTCAGATTTGTTCGAATTCTTTCCATTTCCCGTCATCTTATTCTTTTAAAAAAGGCGAAAAGCATGTCACTCATTTTACTATTAAACATCAATGGAAGATAAAAAGGAGAAAGGATTCTTAAAT
Source organism: Lepidocyrtus fimetarius (assembly GCA_036507315.1). Lineage (NCBI taxonomy): Eukaryota > Metazoa > Arthropoda > Collembola > Entomobryomorpha > Entomobryidae > Lepidocyrtus > Lepidocyrtus fimetarius. Next base: position 8,643 of record JAANSO010003588.1, on the reverse strand, counting down.
TCTATAACTCTTTCTATTTTAGATTCTGTTTTAAAGTTATTTTTTAAAATACAACCCTCCCGAGATGAACGTTTTGGCGACTCAGCGGAAACATGGTGGCATATTATGATTACGTTTTAAGTAGTACAAGTGAAATAGCTTGAAGAGTAAAAAGATTGTTATCGAACTCTACAAAATTTGTATGCATGTGCATAACACAAATTTATTATTAGAGGAACCATCACACATCTCTTTCCTTCCTCTGTTATCCGATCCTCCAAGTAAAAAATATTGTTATTACTGAAATTTCCTTCAGAAATGACGATCATTACGGGGAAACGACAATATTTTTAACTCGCGATAAAATTCATAACGTTAGATTTCATTATATTACAAGAGCTATAAAAAGGACAAGGAAATTTGCATTGTTCAGCCCATCCTTCTTCTACTTTCTATCTCAAAGAAAGCAACTATAATTTGGAATGACTGAGCTTAAACTACTTATTTCTATGTCATTTCCTTCTGATGAATCATTCATAACGAATATTATATTTTCTAGAAATGGCCTTGTTTTTCACAAGCGCAAAAAACTGAAACGATGAAAGTTTTGCAGAAAAGAAAAGAGCTTTTTAGAGTAAAAGAAAAGAAGTTTTTACGACTTACCATGGCCTTGTCCATATTTATTGGTAGAGATGTGGTTGCTATAATAAGGTTCATCATGTTGCTGGTGTTCTTGAGAAGAGCTTTCTGGCATAACTGGCTCATTTCTCCCGTTTTCGTCATTTGGATGTTGCTGATGGTGCTGTTGTTGAAGATAGTCTTGGTCTGGTTGCTGAATGTGGTGGAAATGATGGTTGTGAGGATGATGATGAGTTTGATGATTATGATGGGAATGGTAATGATGAGAATGGTGCTGGTTGTTCTGGTTGCTGTGATATTGTTGTTGTTCGTGTTGTTGCTTGGACTGATAGTGATGATAGGGCTCTTGTCGAGATTCATCCATGTCTTCATGGTAATGATGATGGTTGGAGGTTTTGCCCGGCTCCTCCAGGCTCCTTGGAGGGGAAGAGTTATGATGATAGGGAATGGGCGGAGCAAAGGCCTCCGTTGATGATGACAGGTCTGGTTATATAAAGGGGAAAAGAGAGATAATCGAAATATATTAGAAATGTTTCGACATGCCATCGCCACTAATAAATTCCTGTCATTTTATTTCACTTGCTCACTCATTCAGATCTCTTTTTACGTTTTCTCCCCCTTTAATACTATATACCCTCTTTTCTTTCTCTTCCCAATGAAAAATTCATTAGCTCGTTCACAAGAAATTCTGTTTAAAAAGTATGATTTATCTGTGAATGGATGTCGAAGTGAAACCTATGATTTCTCTTCTGTCACATCTAATTCCAGAAACAAAGAAATTCCATAAAATGGTCTTTTAGTAAGAACTTGAATGTTTTAAAAGTATATGCTCTCTCAAATATTAGTTTGTTTCTTGTTTTTGACTTGAAGTACAGACAAGAGCTTTTTAACGAAATAATGTTACGACTGATCTATTTTAAGATTTCCAAGAATTTTTTCCCTGTATATCCCATATCTTACTATTAGGCCTCAACACTGTTTGGAGAATTCGTTTGGAAGATGATCAGTATGCATTTATGTATTTGTGGCAATGCACCAACACAACATCCCATTCCACTTTCCACCTTTTTCATTTTGCTTTCCCAGTAACGTCGGTTTGACGAGGATTTCATGAATAAAAGACTGGGAATGTGTTGTTTTCAAGTAAACCCACTCAGGACTCATACATATTAACCAAACCTTACATTCAATTCAACTATTCGCAAAGGAGCCAAAGTTTGCATGCCCACACGTTACTCCCTATAGTTTTTTCAGGCTTTCTAAAAGTATTTTGTTGAGTATGGTTTGTTCGTGTTTATTAAGAGGCTCACTTGAGTCCCAAAACCTGTTTAAATCAGCAAGCTCATTGAGCTCGCATGCCATGGCACTGACAAATCAAAAATTAAACATTGTACCGCGCTCCCGTATGCGTAAAACGAAAGGGTAAAAGCATTTGAAAAATGAAAGGTTATTTTAACTAAAAGGTCGTGTCGGGATTTCCAGTCTGGAATTGTTTTAGAGGGGAGTATGCAGAACATACCGCTGTTAACTCTGTTGTTGGCCAGCTCAAATTGAGTTTCCCGGTGGTTCCTCTCCCGCTTTGTTAATAATAATTGTAAAACAGGTAGAGAGAGTGAGCACTCAAATTTAGCATTTTTCAAACAGCTGAAAGTTCACGGAGAATTAGGGTATATGCCTGTGCAGGGAGTGTAGGAGCCATGCCCTGATTACAAGTCTTTTGTTTACCGGAAATTCAGCAGGAAACGTTGGAATAAATTAGCGGCGCACGTCAATCAGGGTTTTGCCAATAAAGAATAAAAATTCGTTTTTAACATGGGGTATGAAGTCATGTGTGTGTACGTATATATTCTTTATTGTTAAGGTTTATATGCCTTTTTCCCAAATAAATGCGTTCCAACTATAACGGAAGTTGAGAGAAAAGTTTTTGTAATAAAAGGTAACATTGCGCAATTTAATGCAAATATTGAAGGGACTTAAGCAAGACGTATTAGATTTGGGGATTTCTTTTTTCTACACGAAAAAGATTAATTCATGCATTATAAAAACTACAGAGTTGGTTTATGCAAAGTTTGTCTAAAATGATCAAGTATAAAAAATAAGAAAAACGTAAGGAGCAGTTTACGCAATAAGTTAATAAAATGGAGTGTGCATTGTAGAGAAAGCCAACGACTTCTATTTTATTCGTTTAGAGTGCACAGCTGGCATCTTAGCAGCGTTAATATCACATATCAATGATTTCAGTTTATCTCCATTCTTCATTCATTCCATTTTTTCATTTAGTTTTCTTTCTCGGAGCTATGATTTTGAGTAGAGTTTCCTTTTATTCTCTCAGCGTGTGGCAAAATAGAGAACTGCGTGAGCGAGTACATGGTGTAGCAAGAAGGCAGTCGTTTCTGCAGGAGTTGGCGAAATTTCTTTTTGGAAGAAAACAGGAGACTTCTTTATAATACTCCCTGTAAAGCTTGTAATATTTGTCCTGCTAAGTTAAAGAAGCTGCATAGTGAGTGCCACAAGTCACGAAATGGATGAAAAATGCTGTGAATGCGTAAAGTGGAAAAAATATAGTCACACTTCTTATTCTTAGACAACGATGAAAGTGTGAAAAGTGTTTAAAAAGGGTTATAGAAAAAACATTTCCGGTAGTATTTAGTCTATTGCGTTGACTGCAATTTTATATAAAATTTAGAATGATATTACAGCAGAGCCAAGCCGTGGGCCTATATGTAGTTGTATGACTGTAAAGCTTACAAGAAGGAACAGCAGAACACTATTCAGCAGTGGACAATTCAGCAGGGGACAATAAATTCAAATAATTTGACATGTAAGGAGCCTGCCCTGAACCAATTACTCGAAAAACTAGTAAAGTGCTGTAGTGAAAGAGAGAAAGAAAGGGACTATGAACACCACACCATATCATCATCATTCCAACAGAACAGGAGTCAGCCAATTCTCCTAACTTTGCAGCTTGACAACAGCAGCCGCCTTTCTTTCCCTTTTAAACTACTATTTTTTTACTGCTAAAACCTTAAAAGCTTCGCCACACATGGATTTGTATACGACACGGCACAAAAGGGAAATGTAAGTAAGGCATTAGAAAGGAAGCTTAGAAATGAGCAAAAACATTGAAACTATAATGGCAAAGATGTGGTGTGTGTGATGCGATGGAAGAAAGAGAGGTCAAATTACAGAAACTTGTTTTTCCGTTACTTCCTTCCTTGTTCGCTTTCCGCCCTGTCGTTTTTTTTCTAAGGAAAGGTGAAAATAGAGAAATAATATTAGGCAAGCATTAAGGTTTATTGCGAGGAAGGACACTATTCCTAGGATAATAAGTTATGCACGCAGTCAAGAGACAACCGGAAAGGCCTTTCTCTAAACATACACACACCTCAGTCACAATTTGTGTTGCTGCTATGCTGACTTGAGTCCGTTGGCATTTGTAAAGAACACACAAGGCGCTGGAGAGAAAGGAGAGTGAGTGAATCTTTTTTATTTTCTAGGATAATATCCTAGCGGTGATGGTGGTGAGGAGCAACCACGAATTTCATTTTACTCCTTTTTATTCGCATGGTTAAACATTGCCTTTTCACCTAGCCTCACTTACTCGTAACATAAAAAACCTTTCCAGAAGAACGCTTCAAAACATTTTATATGCGCTTTTTTTACTCAAGTTACATTGCAAGAAAAGGAGTAAAAAGACACTAGAGAAATAAATGGAGAGAAAAAAACTCGCATATTCTTACTTTTAGCAAGGAAATAAAAAGAAGGAGAATGAGACTTTCAAAATAGAAAGAGTAGGAGAAAAATAGCGTTGGATTATTATTATTTTGTATAACATTCCCAGAGCTTTTAACTTTTATTTTAGTTTTGCAAAAAAGAAAGATTCCAAAAGGTACTCAGTTTCGTGTAAGTTCGCGTATTTCTTTGAAAGTATGCCACATTTGCTTTTTTGTTCTCTTTTTACTCCCGACGTTATAAAAATGGTGTCTTCACATTCAAATGATGGAAATGCTTTGGAGGTAGCTTTTCCTACCTATGCATGGCATTAAACTGCTTCATTTATTTAATTCATTTAGAGCTTAAAGTTACATAAACAGTGGGAAAACTACCTTGCTTTCTTTTGAGCTTATGGACGTAGTTGAAAAGTTCTGAAAGTGTAATTTTTTACAAAAAAGGAGCAATAAGGAAAGGTTAAGCAAGAAAAGGAGTAGGAATTTGTTGAAAGGTCTTCTCATTTTTCAACTTATTTTTGTACAGAATGAGGACACTGTTCAATGCCATAGGAGTGTAAAGCGCTGCTGATTTATTCTCCAATTTTCAACTCATATTTTCTCCCGTAATAAATTGTTAATAATTGCCTAGTTTAGCACACAGAAAGAAGAACACGAATGGAAAATGAAAAGTAAGACTTGTACAAAAAAGAGAAAGTTAAGAAAGTTGGTATTTCTTCAAAAGTTAAATATTTTCTGCCTTTACCCAAAAGTCCGTAGTTTACAAAAACAGATACCGACATACGCCGTGTCTATAACGTTTATATTATAGCCTCGTGAAACGAGTCATGTCGTTTAGATAACCCAGCAATATGGCACTGAAATAAATGCTTTATAACCTTTAATAGCAGAGTATTTATTACGAGGTAGAAGAATTTAAAGCAGGGAAAAGCAGTTCTAATTGTGGAAATAATAGGGTGATAGAGAATTGAAAACAATAAAACAGTTTTTATAAACTGTCTTTGGCTTGCAAGGAAAAAGGACATGTTTACTCACTGGATTATTCCAAAAACATATTGCAACCGGAGTCTTAGTTTTTATACGAAATAAATGTGAGGGAGAATTAAGGATTAATACCGATGTAGCACGAACATAAAATGTGACGTGGAATGAAGAATTCCTGTCCACATATGAAGCAATGTAGATTGTAGATAAATGCTTATTTCACGTTCCAATAGCTCCATCATTCTATTAATACCTTTGTAGTTACTTTCTCCCGTGTTTTCCCATTCGTCATTCTTATTTTCTCTCGTGATGCATGATTAGAGCAGACTTGACAAATTTTGATACGCAAGCATTTCAGGTTGAGTAAGGTTTGTAACTTTTGCAAGTCGCGAAAAGTTTGCAAATTATATCTTAACCTGTTCGATATTTCTTTGATTGCCATTAAAATAAGAAATTATTGCTGTCGTCATTTTATGAGGAAATTTAGTTATAAAACCCATTCCTTTCCAGTCATTATGAAGAAATAATGAAGAACATAAAAATCATTTAAGTGACAGAATATTTTGGGAGAAAATCCTGCAGAATATAATCTGTCATCTGCGGTCTCCTTTTCTCTTCAAAGTGAGCACATCACAAAAGAAATAAAATTGGTGGCATGTGTTGAAATAATAAAATAGGGGATTTGTGAGAGAGAATAATGAAGTATCGGTTTGAAAAGACATTCAAAAGATCATTAAAATGCCACACCCGCTCGTTTTCAATATGTTATTTTGAAAGAATTGAGAATTATACAAGAAATTCGAAAACAGTTTTAATTAATACGCGCTTGTGTGCCAAAGCGAAATGCGGATAGCTTTGAACGTAAATAAAAGCTCTATTAGGAGAAAATATTTTTAATAGCACAAACAGAAAAGACGGATGATTATTTTTGCTGAAAACAATCTAACCTGTTCTCTTCAAGTTATTATTTTTATGACTTTTGCATAATAGTGAGAAAGGGTATAATTCCACTGTAAATGATGATGACTATGATGAAAGGGGAAAGTTTTGGAAACCTGTCAATCTAGTATGTTCCCAGTTTACACCCTATTCAGTCTTTCATTCTTCTACACAAAAGTAATAATCTTGAAAAGAAAATTTTTCGGTTGGGTAAACTATCAAAAGTTTAGGACTAGAATGAGTAATTATCCAAGTTTTTTCGGGGTTCTTAATCATTTCATTTGCAACCCAACCATAATGAAAAACTTGCTAATGTAAAAGATATACAAAAGCGTGGGTTTCAGAAGAATAGATGAATTATGGAATCCTAAATAATCTACGAAAAAATAAATCTTTGCTTTTGTAACAAAAGGTCATCATTACTCAGCATGAAATGAAAACGCAACTTTGCAGAAACCATAACTAATGGTTCTATTGCTCAATAAAATCTCTCCCTCACTTTCATTCACCGCTGAAATGAAAGTAGTGAGCGTATTGGAAAGCATAACGCATAACAGCACACCTTCCTTTCATAACTTTCAACGCAAACAATGGATGATGATGATAACAATGATTGGGATCAATCCAGCTTCTCCGGTCATTTCCAGATTTCGCTTCTTCAAGGAAACTCGAAAGCCAGAAATGAAGAGACCAACTGCTACCACTGTTTGACCCTTCTTTGGTTTTATGACAACTAAATATATTTATAAACGTATCGACACATGCCTTCCAGTTATCACGTATTTATACGGAATAAGGCTTCATTTCCAGTTCCAGTTCGATAAGGGATTGGAATGAGTGTTTGTGTACGAGAGCAAAGTCAATGGGATGTAGGATGTAGCGTTGCATCTGTGGAACATCACGTCGACCAAAATGTAAGCAGTCTGACATTTGCTGCTTAAAATGGCAAGCAAGCAGCAACAAACACACAAACTTGTGTTTTTTTTATTTTCTAACTTGAAAACCGCAAATTGGTATGAAAACGATCGTGCTTTCACTTGCTAATGACTAAACAAGTTGCGAGTTTCTTGTAACCCTTTTTGGACAACTAAACTGATGCTATGTGTCCTTTCCCGTAAACTAAGCAGCTGTTTTGACTGTTAAGTATAATAGTGGTGGAAATAATGGCCAGTTTTATTTCCAGAGGAAAGCAGTGATCGCTAGTAATCGCCGATCACTCATGAATGATGCAGCTGTTTGAAGTGAAAAGTGCAAGCAGGCTGTTGTATTTCATGACGAAGAAATTTCCTGTGATGGTGGTAATGATGAGATGACAAAACGATGGGAAATTGTTGTATGCAAAGCATTGCCATCATAGCATCCACACATTGCCTTTTGCTTGTCCATTATCAGCAAATCTATTACTGAAATTGGCATAGAAAATTAAAATGTGATATTGATGATAGTTTTTGCTGGTGTTGGGAGAATATTGCTGTTCGACGATTATCCCTTTAATCTGCGTTAAAATGGTAACAGCAGGCGCAAATGATTTTTTATCTCAATCACTCTTCTTGAGCTGAAGTAGACAAATAAGCTTGTGATTACGATATTGGGTATGTTATCGATATTAATGCGCAACCCTTTCTTTTAAAGTTTTTATAAATTTGTACTGGTTGTTAACTTTGTAGCAATTTCACTAGCAAACTGTCCACCTATTTGTAATCGTATGCCGCCACCGACTTTCATTTGTCACGCCATATGTGGCTGTCACGTGTATGCCATTACCTGGGTAATATTATTGCAGCAATAATGGCAGCAACAACAGTGACAGTCGCAGCATAATTTTAGACTAGAATAATATGTGCATATAGTAGTAGTGCAAGCAAGCAAGCCCGTTCGCAGTTTCGTGGAAGCAGTTTCCTCTAAAACAAGCCATAAATGCGGGACAGCGACAGAAGGAAGTGAAGCATAAAATGCTACTAAATAGATTTCTCCAGACATGTCGGCACAAAGCACATGTGAAATATGGACCAACAAGGAAAACAACAACGCTACATGAGCTCTAATCCATTTCAAAATTATATGGCCCGGTTTACTAATGTCGTAATGCCCCTGTATAATTCCCTTTTGCCTTGCATAAAGAAAGCCTTCATTCCCAATATTAATTACCCGAGGAAATGAGTTTTTACGAGCCAAGCCACAACCGCAGCTCAACCAGTCAAGAAAACAATAAAAGGCCGCAAGCCTGCTTAGATACTAGCTTGAAAATTTGCAACCTTTCGAGAGTCCAAAGTAATTTTAAACGTTTTGAAAGCAATATCTTTTAAACCTTTGGACTGGAAGCTATGAGATTATTTACGGCGAAAACCCTTAATTTTTGCAAAAAATATTTGCA
>JAANSO010003587.1:0-11207 GCA_036507315.1 Lepidocyrtus fimetarius | reverse complement strand
TACTACAATGTTTTTACACTTCATTTTAATTATTCATCTATTTTAAAATTTTAATACTTTTACAAAAAATTCTTAACAAGCGTGATTCACTTTGAGCATGGCAATAAAAAAGAATTTTGTCGAGTTTGATTTTGTTTGCTCACCATCGGTTTATCAAGATAACAAAAGATATGTGCATCAGAAAGGGTTATTTTGTCACGAGTTCTGGTAGGAATTTTTCTCTCAAGGTCAATTGTGTACCCAACGTGATTATCCAAGCATTGTAAGTCATTTTTTGATAATTTCGTGTTCATTTGAGTGAATTATTTATTTTTAGCTTTGCAAAATTAAATTCTTTTTGCAGGTGTCATTGTAAAATTTTAAAAATTAATTGCCATTGATGTAAATCATGACTCTTGAATAAATTTTAGATGATTTTAATGCAACTCTTCAAACATTTGTTAATAACTCTTTTAACAATTAAATCATTTTATTTAATTCATTTAACTGAAAAGTATTTTTGAAAAAGGTACACATAAAAATGCCGAGCAAACTTTTATTAACCTTTATTGTAAGCTTATCAATTTTGATAAGTTTTGTGAAGGTGGAAGTATACAGTGAGAGAATTCGAGCAACTTATCAACAAGATTGCAACGCCACGGTTCGATGTGATTCCAATCAAGCTCTGACATGCCGGGATGGAATCTGCGAGTGTTTGATGAACGACACGATGACCTTCGACGAAGATAAAAATTCTTGTGTCGTCTTCGTCGGTGAAAAATGCTCGTTCACGGCTTTGGAAATCGACAATTCCGAAAGTAACGGCGCCACAAAAGAGAAAACATGGATGGAGGAGCTTCCATGCGTTCAAAATGCAAAATGTTCCCCAAAAGGATTCTGCGGGTGTAAAGAAATCTTCATGGAGTCTTCAAACGGCACTTGTCAACCAAAACTGCTTTACGAAAATCCCTGCAAATCTAGTTCAGAATGTCGGAAAGATCTGCATTTAATTTGCTATGAAGGGAAATGCCGTTGCAATCCTGACTATTCCCTTTTTGACAATTTAAAAGGAACTTGTGTGGCTAAGGCTGGGACAAACTGCGAGAATCTTCAGACTTGCACTGAAAATTCTGAATGCGACTGCGAAAAAGAGGTAAACTATCCTCACAACAGGATTTCCAACGAGAAAAAATGTATTTGCAATGCCGGACTTTATTCCTCAGCTCAAGGAACTTGTGAAATGAAAAAGAAATATGGGGAGACATGTGATAAAGGCGATGCGTGTGATGAAGAGTTGGACCTTACCTGTGAAGATAAAATCTGCAAGTGTGACCCTTCCAAAGCAGTTTATAATGCAGAATCAAAATCCTGCGTGATTTTAGCAGGATCTCTTTGTGTTGACTCGTACAAACGCGCCATTGAAAACAGAGGGAAGAAATGCGTTGCTGGGGCGCTTTGCGAAACAAATGGAAAATGGTTAACCAACCCTGAAGGTCGTTACGGATACCAGCAGCAACAGCGTGTCTGTCACTGCAGCTCAAATACTTATCAAACTCCAAACAAAACTTGTGAAAAGAAGCGGGGCTTCCATGAGAGCTGTTCTAACTCCAAAGAGTGCTCAAATCAAGGAAGTTTCCCTTTAGTGTGTTTGGACGGGAAATGTCACTGCTCCGGAAATGGAACTGTGTACGATCCTATTAAAAAGAAATGTGCTATTTCCCAAAATCACGAATGTTCTTCCGATGATTGCGTTTTGAATGCAAAATGTACATTTGAATACCACCAGGGCAGAGGTTATCTACATTATTGCCAATGCATGAGCGGAACTAGTCCAACAAAGAAAGGCTTTTGCCATGGAAGTCATGGCAGTGCATGTGGAAATTATCACGCTCCTTGTAATAGAGAAAAAGGGCTTATCTGTCAGGATAAGCAATGTCAGTGCGCATTAGGAGAGCATCAGGAGTTTTCTAAGGACACAGAATCTTGCGTAACCTTGGTGAGGGGCCCTTGCGGTAAAAACTATTCTTCGCCTCAGTGCGTACCTCACGCGGAATGTGCGGAAGTTGAAGGAGAACGTGAATGCAGATGCAAAAGTGGCTTTCTTCCGGTGGGCAGAAAATGCGAATTGGGCTTTGGGCAAAAATGTGACAATTCAAATGTGACTTGTGACAGGATTGGGGGGCTGAAATGTGTTGAAGGAACTTGCAAATGTGGGGTCAGACAAGTTTATGAAAAGGAAAAGCTTCGCTGTCGAGGCAAGGTTGGTTCGATGTGTGATTTAAGCAAAGGAGACGATGGATTTTGTGAAGATGGAGCTCTCTGCAAACCGTTTAGGGATATTGGAAAGTCCAATAGTGGGATATGCTCGAAAATTGAAGTTAGTTTTGAAGCAAAGTCAAATCAAGTAGGAAAAAATGTTACGGCAGTTTAATTGTACATTCGATTTTGAATAAAACTCAGATTGCAGCATCAAAATCAAGTGAATTCAGTCAATTGTAAATTTTAACTATGAATTGATTCAGTTGATCACGTCATATTTTTCTAATTTCAGATCATTTATAAAATCATACTCCTCAATCATTGACAAGTCTTCCGTTTTTATAGTGTTCGCAGTAGATTTTGTATTTTTTACAACAATAAGTTGCGTGATATTTGGAGGCAAGTGAATAATGAAATTTATTGAATTTTTCTTGAACACAATCAAACTAAACTGTTTAAAAATACCTTTGGCAAAAACTGAAAATAATTGATGCCCTTCTTAATAGTATCCATCTACAATAAAAACTGTGTTACTTAGCGAGACAAAATTTTATTAGACTAAAATGTCAACGGCCTTTTGCAAACTATCCATCTTTGATTATTTAATTGAAATTATAAACTTACAGAAAAAAGCACTAAAATCCGTCAATCTTAATGAAATAACCACGTGTGCGTAACTTAAGCGTACTTAGAATATAATTTAAATATTTAAAATTAAAAGTTTAATGCCTCCGCCTTTAAAAGCTTTAGCAACATAACAGCAGTCATAAAGGCTAAAAACAGCATTAGCGTTTTTAGGGAATTTCTAAGTTGTGCAATCAATCGACAATATTATTTATTTAGGTATAAATTATTATCTTCGTTTACGCTGTCAAATTCCTCAGTTTTATCTTGTCAATTAAACTTTCTTAGTTTAAGTTTGTTGTTTCCGTAAAAGCTTCGTAAGTCTCCTAAAGGCTATAAGGCAGGAACTAAAAATGTCAAAATTGGATTTTATCCGGAATTATTCTAATATCCGTGTACTAATTCAGAAACTAAATTTTAAGGAAAAATTTCAAACTTTTGTCAAAAAATAAAAACAATTCTACACAGAAGGCGGCTTAATAATCTGCTGTACAGAGATTTTTTCAGCAAATTACAAAAGATCACGTTAGAAAAGGATCTACTTCCTGAATTCTCCCTAATTTCTTATTCCGGTTGGAAAACAAACTTTTCCATTTCCGCTCACTGGGACAAAACCAAAGGAAAATTAAATGTCAATGGAAAAACTTTTCTTTTTTCCTTCTTCACCTGCCTTTTCATGGAGATAGTTTACATTTCTCAGTTAATTTGTTTAAAAATGGAATCAAAATTCTCGCAAATCCCCCCGATTTGGCTTGTGGTCTTTGGTCATCTCTTAATTATTACGGCTTCCCTTTCATTCTACAGAAAATCTGCATTGATCGAATACTTCTTTGAGCAAATGGCAAAATACGAAAGGAAAAACACTTCCTTTGGATCTTCCTCTACAATGAAACTAGCGAAAATTATCTGCAAAGTTGTGCGAATCAATTCCGCAAATACATTTCCATGGCTCTTAGGCATTATCTGCGTGGCTTTTCCAACTTTTCCTGCTAATATTCTGCAGTATAAGCCAATGAGCTATCTTTTCAAAGGAATTGAGGAATTATTTAATAAAATTGGGTGGCGTTAGGGTGGAGCAATTGGAAATGCGATCGGAGCCGGAATTACTTTTATTTTGAGTGGAATTTGCTGGGATTTTATTGCAAAAACTTGGGCACTGTTCCTTCTTGAAATTATCGCTGGATGTGCAGGTCTCCACGATGCGATTATAAAATTAGATAAAAATGGAGTAGTCCGTTACAGAGAAATTCAAATTTTGACGACGATTTTCAACCAAAACATTTCCAACGAGTTGTTTGTTATGGTCGTTTCAATGGTGAACGTACAAATTGCTTCCGCTGTGAGTTTAATTGACCCGTTGAGAATCTATTCTGATGGGAATTCCTTTTTGAAAGTTTTTTATTCAATGTCGATTGTTAATACGGCGCTGGCTATTAATTTGCTTTATGGATTTTGCGCGAATGTTTTTGTCGCGTCTGTGAAGTTTCTTAGGAATAGGGAGAGGATGATGTGCAGTGGAGGAGAAGAACATCAAGTAAAAATATTCGCGTGTACAATTAGAATGCAAAGAAGAATGGATAAGAAAGTGTTGAAGTCTTTGCCCCGAGTTAGGATTTCATTTGGGCTGGCAAACTTCATTGAGAAAATGACTCCTGTGGTTTATCAACAGTTTTCTATTTGTAGAATTGCTGATTTGTCTTTACTGATGAAAAGTTAAGAAATAAAATGAAATCTGATATTAGCAATGCATATTTCAGTTTCCCAATTTTTATATTTTATTGTTAAAATATGGTTCCATTTAGGCAAGGAAATGTACTTTTTCCGATGTAATGTGCCCCTCGGGGAAATCACGGATAATAAATTCATTCATTCATTCAAGCGATATTACGAGTAGTGCCAAGAGGAAACCTGTGTCCGTGTTTTATCTAAATTTAAAAGTAAAACAAGGGCGCCCAAGAGACTGCGTGCTATTTCAAGGCTTCTCTCTTATAACCCTGATTTCAAGGGTATAAAGTTGTGATTTATCTTCTTTTTTATTTTTACTGAATAAGTTTTTAAACAAAATTTAATATAATCTACTGCAACAATACTGTCGTGGGTGTAGTCGAGATTCCAAATGAATAGCAACGGTTAGTTGACGGCGATCGTTGGGGTTTAAAACCGCGTGATTAAATTGGGGGCCCTTTGGCGTTTTCGCTTTTATTCAATTGATTTTTTAAATACTGTATGTAATACCGTATGTAATACATGTACCGTATTTAATGTTGCTACGCTAAAAACTAAGCATTTAATTAATTTTATTAGTTAAATTGCAATATGATGCTAATACTTAACAAACAGTTGAAAAGACGTTTAAAGCGTAGATAAAAATTATATATTCTTTTTTCTGCAAATATTTTAAAAATGTTGTTCCAGGCGGATGCTGCCTTCCCAAAAATTCTGAATTAGTAAAGTATGATCTAGAGACCAATGTACAGGTTCCTAGCTAAAACTACTTACATACCACGCATAAAAATATCAAACAAATGTTTTTTAATTATTGTTAAAAATTTATGGTTTTAAGTTAATTTGGAAACTTTTAATGTTTACAGTATTAATTTTCAAAATGATCAGGCTGGAAACGTATTGCAAAACTAAATTTATAGTGCACGTGAGCAATTCTGCAAGAAATCATTGGTGTGTACTTTAAAGCATTTTTAAAGTTGGTTTTTAAATTCTCATTGTATAAGAGAAAATTAATTGTAAACTATTTAAATAAAGAAAATGTTAACGGATGTAGATAATTTATTCCCAAGTATAAAGCAAGTATAAAGTAACGATGAGGAGAAAAGAAAACGCTCAGGTTTTTTGTGTTCTTGCATTTAATTTAATTTAATAAAAATTGTTGAAACTTACAATTGTTCACAATTCCTGTTTGTGCTGGTTCATTTTCAACCTTTTTTAATCCGACCCTTTTCCCCTTTGTTGGCAATGCGAAAGACTAAACCGGTTATGACCGGTGAGAAATCGCTTAAAAAGCAAACATTCTCAGAGAAACCCAGACTGAGTGGTTCGTGGCACAACTTGCGCAACCTGACTTTCTGTGAAACTGTTTGCTTTTTAAGCGATTTCTCTCCGGTCATAACCGGTTTAGAGCAAACGACGGAAAAGTACAAAAGAGGAAGGTATGAGAAAGGCTTGAAAGGAATGGTTCCCTTTGAAATTGCTCTAATTCCATTCCATGTTTTAAGAAAAATGTAGAAAAGGGGAGGTAGCCAATATTACATTAAAAGCAATGAAAACCTCAAAATACAGGCAGGATAAATGTTTTGAAAAACTATGTTGAATTAAATGAGATTTTAATGGACGAACTGTCCGTTTTTTAATTCCTTAATTAAGACAATGTAAACTTTGTTGCAGCAATGATTTTCTACAAAGTTGAATTACAGTTCATTTACTGGCAATAAAAAACGGAAAACAATTTACAGTAAATTTCGAATAGACTCGTGGAAAATCCTTTCCGTCAAAGTTGTGGCCTGTCAGCTCGACTTTTTCTGAATTTGTCTGCGATTTGGGGTTGGGGGGATTTGCAAGGACCTATTTTAACTCTGCTTACTTTCCTCTTTGTTTGTTTTGAAAACATGCTTATAAAATGGAAAATCCGTTTTACTGCAAACTTTGTAAAAATATTTTTGAAAGTTTAAAGAAACTCTCAAATGCGCACGCATAATAATTTGGTGCAATTAGTTTGAAGATGGAGGTATGTACAATCTTTTTAATAATGATGAGGGGCAAGAAATAGAAAATATTCGCATTAAATATTCTGTACTTTTACTTGAATTTCTTTTTATTATTTATAAAACCTCACCGTCATTACAATTACTCAACTATTTATTTTATTGCATATTCGTCAATCATTACAGATAAGTTTAAATTGATATCAAACTAGTATTATTCAATGGGTTTCGACTTCGTGTATTTCAAGCATGTTTTAACCAACTGGGTTTAATTAAACTCAGCAGAATGCCTTTACAAACTCTGTGGGCTTTTTGCAAAGGCCACGGTCCAAAGTGAGGAATGTCTCTGTCTCAAAAAGAAAAATTAGAAACGGTAAGCAAAGTGCAAACAACAAATATTTTAAAACCAGGAAGTAAATTTCTTTTGGAAATGAAACCGGAGAATATTCTACAGTCTTGTATTTATTTCCTAAAAAGTTATGAAAATAATTTTTTACGTTTCCCTCCGTTTGATCTTCTGGTAAGAGCCGCAACGTATCCAATAAATGTCCAAAGTTTTTCACAGATTTATAATCCGCAGCTCTTTGGTAAAATTCATTCCATCTTTGGAATAATCCGGATTCTTCTATTTGCATTGCGTCATGATAGATGATGTTTTCATGCCTACCTTTCTCCTGCAGGACAATGTAAGAATTCAAGTCCAAAAACGGAATACTTTGTGGTTTTGATATGTAAATTTTTGGGAAAAATGTCCCAATTTGAGAAGCAATTTTAGTCAAAATAAATTCATTATCAAAAATCGCTAATTGGTTGGTAATTGAATTTGGATTTTCTTCAACTGTTAAAGTTTTGTTAAAAACTATTCCTTGGACAAATTGTTCAAGATTTGAAGTGCGAATCCATTTCAAATCCCATTGCACTTGTTTATACAAATCCGTATTGGGGCATAACTCTCGCATTTTGCAATCCAACTTTAACATTTTCTTAATTGCGTCTTCGAAAATAACTGAAATCAGCATGGATTTCCCATCTGATTCCGAGTTTGTTACGGTCAATATTTTATTGTCAAGCACTTCCGTTAAATTGTTTGGAAACTCAGGGAAAATTTCATTAAATGAGGAAAGCAATCTGGCTTGATACCCTTTTGAAACAGTTAAGGCGAGAATATTCCAAAAGAGCCAGAGGGCCATTGCATTCGTGAAATTTGAAGATGGTGGACGCTGACTAATTAAACTGCTGCTGAGCTCCCACAAATTTCGTTTTAAACGTTGAATGAACATTGTTTTCTTAGTAAATTCAAGGCTAACCACCACAGTTACAAATACCAAGGAAGTTAACAAAAACAATAAAATTTTCCATTCCAAAGGTTTAAAAATCATCTCCGCTTTTTTCCCTAGGAAAGAGGTTTGTTGGATTGAGATAAACTTTTGACTTGTTTTTAAAATTCCACTGTGCAGGTAAACATTATCTTTGATTTTAATTTTTTCTTGGTAATTCTCATTAAATTGAAAATCGGTAAGGATAAGTTGGGCACGGAAAGGAAGTTCCCGGTCGATATTTAAACTAAAACGTGGAAAGAATTCCTCTAGAGAATAATTGCGTTTAGTTATTAACAAAATCACCAAACATTCTTGTGGATTGGCTGTGAAATAAGGTTGAAAATACTCCCGGCAGAAATTCATTGGATCTAAATCATTATGAAGTAGACCTTGATTGTTTAAATTTGAAAAGCTAGTTTCAATCGATGATTTGTACATGTCTTTGTGAAGGATAAGCCAAATTTTAAAATATTGTTCAGGTTTTAACAGGACTTGTGGCATTTCATGAATAGTGTGTTCCCCACATGGAAATGGACAAACGAAGCTGACTTGCGTAAAGTTTACAATTTGCATGCTCACCCGAGGAAAAGAATATGCGTCGGTCACCGTTAACATTTTCTCCCCTGAGGTTAGCTCAAATTCCGTAAGAACCCAGAGAAAGTCGGGGTAGTAGTTTTCAAAAATTGCTAGTCTAGATTGCCCCATATAACTCAACCTATTCAGAGTGTCCATATTTTTAACCAATATTTTACACACGGAGAGTCTTGTAATGCCTGAGAGTTTGTTTTGATAGTACACACGAGTACCGAATTCAAACGTGTTTTCTACCGAGCTTGCTACAAACTCCAATTGGTATTTACTCAACACATTAAACACTGTTTGAACTAGAGTTTCATCAGCACCAATGAAAAATTCGTAGGCGTAGAACCAAACGAATGTGCATTTTTTAAATGCTTTTAAAATCTGGTCAAAATGGTGTTTTTCTGTAATAGCGCTGCTGCGTGGAATATGGGAAACAGAAAGTAACAGAAATAAAAAAGAAAAGTACTGAAATTTATTTTCTCTGCCTTGTAAAAACCTCATATTGGTAATTTTATTTTATTTCTTCTGCAAACTCAAAACTCAGTTTATTAATTTCAACATGAAAATACTTTGGCTGTATGTTGAAGAAATGGGCAAAATGCTTTAAGTTTTACTCAAGTCGGCGAAGTGTCTTGATATTTGCGACGAGGTTCAAGGTGCAAGTCGCTTACTAGTTCCCAGGTACTCAAATTACACGTGTGCAAACGGAAGCTATATAAAAATAGATTCCAAGGTGTTTATTCCAGAGCAAATCAAACCACGTGGAATATTACCAAACCAGTTTTCTTACTTCGATATTTAAATTTAGGTACCTTCGCTTGAGTAGTCTTTTCATATGTGATAATATAACATATAATAAAAAATCTAAAGTATTAGGAATATGTAAAAATGCTTTAAAATGCACGTCGTCGTATTTTCCAGTACTTTTCCAATGTACTTATGTAAAGTATGCGGAGTAGACAGGTAAATTGATTTACATTTTTAAATAACTTTCGTCAATTATTGGAAAAAAATTCCATAAAATTTGGACAACTTTCTTGAATACGTTAAAAATGAGGTACCAATGCCAAGTTGGCGGGGTAACGTTTGTCTGGGGGAAGTATGATGAAAGTATGAATTTTCTTTTTAAAGAGTTTTGGTCCACTTGTGGGAAATTTTCAATAAATTTTGGACAGCTCGCCTGACCAGTCCACGCTTTAAAGTAAAAATGGTTTCTGTCTCCAAAAGAAAGCAAAATAGGGAGGCAACTAGAGCCAAAGCCCAGTACAAAAGGACAATGAATTGAACTTGTTTCGGCACCTGGGAGAACGTCTCCGCAGTGATTGATTTATACCGTAAAACACGCTCCTTATTCCCCAAAAAGTTTACAAAATAGTTTTTTAACCTTCCAAGTCTTAAATCATTTTCAGACAAGATCTTCATACTTCTCAGCTTATTTTCTAACCCTTTCACAGCTCGATGAACCCAAAACCTTTGAAGAATTGCAATCCACCTTTGAAATAGCCCGGCTTGTTCAATTTGCATTATGTCCAAAGTAAACATTTCCACTAAAAAAGTGTCTCGTTTTAAAACCAAGTAAGTGTTAAAATCCACAAAAGGAATGGTTTGCCGTTCAGATATCCAAAAGTTTTTAGAGAAAAACGTTGTTATTTGGGAGGTAAGCTCAGCCAAAATTAGTTCTTTGTCAATTACAGCAAATTTATTTGCAAGGGGTACTGCCCGCCACGGGTTAAAGTCTTCGAGGGTGACTGACCGGTTAAACAAAATCCCTTCTGTGAGCTCATTTCCGTATTTCGAGGTTCGAAACCATTTCACGTTCGATTTTAGCTGACTGTATAACTTTGTATTGAGAGATGAGTTGTTTATTTTTGCGATCTTTTCGATTAATTCCATTAAAATTATTGAAAGTATTGATTTTCCATTGTATGATTCGGAATTTGTCCCAATCACAATTTTAGTTTCTAGCAGAGTTGTCAAATTCCTGGGGAAATCAGGCGGGGCGTTGAAACTCAGTGAGGAAAATACTTCAGCTTGATATCCCTGAGAAATCGTGAGAACGACAAAGTTCCAAAATAGCCAAACAAGCATTAAGTCCGCCCTGTTAATTTTCAAAACTGAAGAGGATGTCGGGGGTTGATTAACTAAGAAGCTGCTTAGCGACCACCAAGTTCTTTTTAAATCGTTCAAAAACAAATGTTTACTTCCGGTTACTAATTTAGAAAGGCAAAATGGCACGCCAGTAAAAACCAAAGTGGTTAGGAGGAATAGCCATGCCGCCAAGTCAAACGGTTTGAAAAGTCCGTCTCCTCGTCTTTTAATTTCAATTTGGGTAAAATTTTGTTGAATCACTATGAAATTATACTTTACCTTTAAAATCCCACTTGAAAGGTGAACAACGTGACCAATGTCTTTCCTTTCTTTTGGACTATATTCTTTGTAGATCACGTTTGTGTAAATTTCTTGTGTTGAAAGTTTTTGAAACATTTCAATTAATATGTTTACACCGCTCATAACGTTGGGAGATATACGCTTTAAGATATCATATTCATCTTCTTCCGTGTCAATGGAAATGTTTCTTTTCATTGCAATGAAAAATACGATACATTCCTGAACCTCAGCAGTTAAATGAAATTGTAGGGAACCATCCCAACAATACGCAAAGGGGTTACCGCCCATGTCTTGTAAGTTATTTAGTTCTAGAAACCTTGCCCATATCCGTTCCTTATGT
>JAANSO010003586.1:0-11208 GCA_036507315.1 Lepidocyrtus fimetarius | reverse complement strand
AGGTAAATCGTGCTCGCTACATGCCTCAAGATCCAAACATTGTGGCGACCAAGTCATCTTCACCAGAGGTGTTCATTATTGATTGTAGCAAGGGTCCCGATGTTCCGGAAAATTCAAACTTTTCTCCGCTGCTTCGTCTTAGAGGACATCAAAAGGAAGGGTAAGAATTATACTAATAATGCAAAACGGACATCAACTGATTACTAAAGTTTGCGTTATGTTTGTTGTTGCAAAGGTTTGGACTGTCATGGAGTGAAATGGACGCTGGTAAACTTCTCTCTGGTTCTAATGACAATGTTGTTTGTCTCTGGGATATTAACAAGAGACCTGTCGGGAAAGCCAACTCTACAGAATACTTGGATGCTGTTCGAATTTTCAAAGGACATGAAGACGTCGTTGAAGATGTTGACTTTAATCCTGACCATGCCCATATTTTTGCATCTGTTGGCGACGACAAAGTACGTTTGTTTATGTTTAACTATTATTTGTAACTGTAGCTGTAAGAGTTTTAACGTTGGTGTTAATTCGTCACATTTTATTGCAGAGACTGATAATTTGGGACGCTAGATTGGGAGAAGCGGGCCAAATGGCTTTAAAAAGAGAGAATGCACATGACGGTGATATTAACGTTGTTGCCTTCTCCCCCTTTTCCGAAATGGCATTGGCCACTGGAAGTTCTGATTTTGTATGTTATTCATCTCGCTTTACAAATAAAGTTTTTTACTGTGAATTGTACCCATTTAAAACTTTTTCTTCTCATACAGACTGTAGGTGTTTGGGATTTGAGGAACATCGACAAACCACTTCATTCATTGGAATATCACAGAGGGGAAGTAATGCAGGTGAAATGGTCTCCACATCATTCGTACAAATTGGCATCTACTGGAAAAGACAATCGAGTTTTCGTCTGGGACCTGTCCAAAGTTGTTGGAGAAGCAACCCAGAACGACTCTATGGAAGGCTATGATGATGACGATGCCCCACCCGAGTTGTCATTCATTCATGGAGGTCACATTGCTAATGTTAATGATATCTCTTGGAATCAACACGAAACCGGAATGATTGCTTCTGTCACTGAAGATAATATCTTGCAGGTATAAAATTTGTAAAACTATGAACCATTAGCACATTATTAGCAATAATTATTTATACATGGCTGTTTCCTATAATAGGTTTGGCAAATCTCAGAGAAGCTGCAAGCTCGTTATCGTTCAGACTCCGAGAATGAATCTCAAGGATCAGCTTCGGATGAAATGGAAGATTAATCAGAATGTTATTATTAAGATTTGTGTTCAGTTTCTGTTATGCTCTTAGTAGGAGGTCTAGGCGGTATAATTCTTCCTATTTTTACTATATATTCCGTACTTTATTATCAACTTCCAATAATCTTCCTATTGTTTCGAAATTAATTTAATTCGTTCCGTATCAATTTAACTGTTAATTCATAATATGTTAGAAGAATTTTCAAGAAAGCTGCCGCTAGCGAATGATTAAATTATTTGTATTTTGACATTACGTATTATTCAGTTTTCTATGCGGCCAACAATTACAATAAAAATAATTTTGTAAGCGTTTATTGTTAATGATTTTCTACACGTAACTTTGAATTGTTTTAAAAAACTGAATAATGTAAAACGCTTACGATTTACAATATTTAAAGTCTGTAATCATTCTAGAATATGAGAACAAGCTGAAATTGTTCTATTTTTGCTATTTTTATAAAACTAAAAAAGCAGTATGTTAAGAACTGTTTGTATTGATTGTAAGACTATGTACGTAATTCTTTCTTACGTAATTCCAGTAATTGCAATTAAGCCACAAGCCATGCCAAACTAAGAAATACATTCTATTATTAAATAATTTAAGCTCTCTATTTGGTCTGTAGTAAAACATGATCTCTCTAAAGCAAAACTTGAGGAAGTGCTCAAACTTTTTAATAGCTTCCTTAAGTTTTACTTTGTATCGTTGTGTTCTCATCTTGTTTTTTATACAATATTTAATTTTAGATAATGGTTTAAGGTTATTCAGCTTGTTGAATGGGTTTGAGACTCAAACTTTGAGTTGTAAATCAGTCAGTGCTAGTTATTAATTAGCTACATAGTTTGTATGATTGAGGTAAAGCTTTGTGCAATTACTTCTTCTTGTTCAGTTATTTTCAATGCAATTTAATGACGAATCTCTGAGGATTTCCGTAATGATTAGTTAAATATTACGGAGCGTTCCATCGTTGAAATCAATTAATGCTTTAACTTTTATATTTGGAACAGGGTGAAGAAGGTTCTTATGCCTTTTGTGTTATCATGTAAAATGACTGCGTCTTGGGGTTGAGGTGGTTTAAGTCTTTTGTATTTAATAACGGACTACGAATGCGCAATTTAAGCTAAAAACAATTAGTTTTGAGATTGATGGTAAGAAGGGTTGTGCTGCAGTTAAGTAACTGTGATTATCATCACATAGTTTGTATTTTTGGACGATTTTTGTATAACTATCTTTGTAAAAATGAGTTTGATTACTGTATTACTGTTGTACGATTATTAAGGAGATTGAAATAAATACTCAGGTTGAAAAGTAAAATGATTTTTGCTTGCTGATATTTAATTGCTCAGAAAATCATATAACTTGCAACAATTTAAGAAAGATTAATCGCAATTAATTCCAAATTAGACGATAAGAAAGAGAAGAGCAATCAAAATTGCAAAGTAAGTCAAGAAAGGCAAGTTCCTCGTAGCATCGCCAGCTTTATGAAAGAACAAGTCTTTGCTAAACAAATTATCCAAAACTTGGGCAAAGTTATGCTTGACAATAACTCCCTTTGGGTAGTTCCTATTACTAGAAGATAACAACAAGTGAACCTTCTTTTCGATAAAGTCAAATTCAAGTTTTTCACTCTCCCCAGGGTAAATCGCTTCTCTGTAAACCGGCTCGTATTCAAACATGTTCACAACCATGCTCGTATTCATTTCCCAAGTACAAAGAAGTTTCCCAGTCTCTGCAGTTCCATAAGCTTCAGTATTCCAAACCAAGTTGCTTAAATCTATCTTTCCTGGGTAGATATTACTATACATGAAGTTAACGCTCACAACCACGTTTATATTAGCGCTGCCATCAGCGTGACAAGTGATGACGAGATCCCTTCCCATTTTGTTGTCTTCGCTGAAGCCAACTGAAATAGCGCCTTGGGGCCTTCTCCCTTTCCTGACGAAGTTGTGACTAGGAAGGAGTCCGTACAGATGGGCTTTTATCGTTTTGAAAGAAGTGTCCGTCTTGTTAAGTTCCACTATGAACATAACTGGGCAGCGACCTGTGTGAGCGCAGTTTTGCATAGTTGAAGGGGGATAGCAGGCAATATAAAGCAGGGGGAATTCTTGGGGATTGTCACATTTCTTTAAGATATCTTCAATCCGGATGTTGCTTATATTCTCTGCTTTCACGTCTAGTTCCCAATTCACTGAGGCGTTTTTTAATTTCACTTCTAACTTTTCAAATTTTAGTTGATTAGTGGGTTTGATTTCATCTCCAGAGTAAACAAGGTAATAGGCGTGGTCTTCCGCTTCGTTTTTGTAGAATGGTCGGCGTACATTGTCCAAATTTTTGGGATCACGTTGCACATAACCTGCAGCTAGTTTTACTGTGATCGGGCGATGGTCAAAGGTTCCAAAAAAGGCAGCGTTTTTTGGAGGGTCCGCAATCGTCATGTTGCTTTCTTGGATGACGAATTGACAACCCATGGAAGCGATATCGTCGTCCCACGTGATTTTAGAGAACACTACGCCCATTCCTATATATACAAAAGCGGTTTAACTGTCTAACTGTATTAATTAAACAATTAAGCTATTTTAAAAAACGCATTTTAATAGTTTTACCTGCTTCTACATGAGGTTTCGTCTCTAATATTTGATCCGGTTGAGCTGAATCATCTTCAGTTATCGAACTCCACATTGTTATCCTCTTTCGGGAGTTCTCGTCCACAATGCACACATACCAAACGTCTTCCGCATCAAGTTTTTTATCGTTTCCGTTCTTGTTAACGAAAGAAATAGCGACAAACTCGGTTCTCCGACCTGTAATAATAAAACAGAGCTTTTAGTATAATTTTAAATCTATTTTCTTACTTTGATAAGCTCTTACATCTTCTTCCAGTGAGAATATTCCAGCGATTTGCACAAGTATGCAACGGAGGATCCCCTTCCCTCCTTCCCAACATTGACCTGTGCAAAGTTATCGTGTAAAACCTATCCGGTTTTCCTAATTCCGGCTTCCCTGCTCCGCTCACACTACGATAAGCCTTTTGTGCTTCACTGTTAAAGCAAAATGATTCCCGGAGACTTTCATTTTTTCCAAAATAGTCACAATAAAGGAGACCTTGCTTATCTTCATTGTGCATGGCTACCGAAGCGATCAAAGAACAGTTCCAGGCTTTGTTGTCGCACTCACTCGGGGCGTAGAAACACTGTCCATCGCACATCCTCTGCATATCACGCAAGTGCGGGGTGAGCAGTTTGCTTGTGGTACTTCGATAAGACGGAGCATCTCCTCCTGGGGTCACATCCGGAGGGATCGTGTATGGTCGGTCTTCTTTCTTCAGTTGGTTGTCAATTGTCCAGTAACGATTGCCATTGACCGAAGGAAGTGGAATCCTGCCGTCATCACTTAATATGGCTGTTAACACCAAAATTAACAAGATTCGTAGTCGCCTCATGATTTAAAACACTTTTAAAACTGGAACAAACTTTAATTAGATTAAAATTTAACTGAAATTCTCAGCAGTTCACAAAAATACAAAAATCCAGAACTATCTACAAACTAAAAAATACCTTTTTCTTTGACAAATCTGCAGTCAGAGGAGACCATGTGGCGCCACCAACAATCCAGCTCGTTTCGGCTTTTTTGGATTGTGCAATTTTGGCTAAAAGCATTTTTGCAATGAAGTGATGCATTTTTGATGAACCAAAAATTAGTACTGGGGATGCTTGATACAGAGTTGGAATGATTTGCTTGGAAATGTGTTCCAGATAAGATACGATGTGTGATTTTTAATGACAAATTAGTTTAAAAATTGAAGCATTTTTATTTCTAATCTTACATAAGTAATGAACAGTCAATTAAATATTTAGATCTTTACATAATTAAAATCTCTTGCTATTCGCTATCTTAATGAACTTCTTTTCTTTCTTTCCACACAATCCTCGCCATTTGGTCCGTAACTAATTGTATTGTAGTTACAATTCGGAGGAACTGGTTTCCTCTCCACGACCTGCAAAAGCTCTTCGGTTTTAATGCCTCGTAAAGTGCTTTGGGTAAAATCAGGAGGCGGAGATTCCACTTCATCTGAAGGGAACCTGCTTCGACTTTCTACACTTTCACCTCCAGAATAGTCCAATTGTTGCTGATCCTTTGCAAATTCTGATTCATATGGTGGCTCTGGAAACTGCTCGAACATGTGGTATGGATTATACCCGTTCTCAGGCTCTGGAGGAGGTCCTCCCCCAAAAATATTCCTTGGTGGGGCTCCTTGCTGCGGGTGCTGAGGTTGAAATGGATTGAATTGAGGTGGTTGGCCTTGAGGGAATGGTTGATGAGGGTTATTTTGTGGGATTTGGAATCTGTTGTGGGCTGGGAAAAATTCATTCGTTTGAAATTGTGATGGGGGTTGGGGTGGTGATGGAAGAAATTGAGGCTGTTGAGGTGGGGCTGGAGGCTGCGGTTGTGGAAACGTTGTTTGATTATCTTCAAACGGATATCTCTCAGGTTGATTTTGTTGTAAGGGTTGATTAAAGTTTGGAGTGTTAAAGGGAGAAGGCTGCTCTATTCCAAAATCTTGTCGGTTTTGCATTCCTGAGACAACTTCTGGAACTTTTTGAATCTTCCTTTCCCGTTCTTCCTCTCTTTTCCTTTCCAAATTTTTTATTTCTTCTAAAAGGTCTAACAAATCAGGTCGTTGATTGTTTCCAAACCCTGCAGAAGAAGGAGTAGTAAGCTTTTCCGTTGTAGAATTACTTTGTTTAGTTTCCAAATTGGAAATCAAACTGGCATCTTGTAGAGAGACATCTGGGGCAAGTTGAGACACTTCGGTTTTCACTGCACTATTCTGGTCTTCTGGAAGTTTAATTTCGTCCAAAACACTTCCATTTCCACTGGGAATTAGACACTTCGGTTTTCACTGCACTATTCTGGTCTTCTGGAAGTTTAATTTCGTCCAAAACACTTCCATTTCCATTGGGAATGACTTCCAATGGTTTATCTGCGCTGGGCGAACTAGATTCAAGGGTTATCTTCGGCGGAGATGAAACAATTTGTGAGTAAAGCTTCGCTGCACTTTCATCTTCGAGGTTTCTGTATTTTCCAAAGCTTCCTAAGATCTGGGCTGAGGGAGCGAGGGCAGATGGCGGGGAAAGGAAGAGTTTAAGACCTGTGATGTCTTCCGAGAGAATACTTCTGGTTTCCGTTGGAGTGTTGGAAATGGCGGCGACGGGTGAATACGAAAGATAAGAAGAAAGCTGTTTGGGAAGACTGGACTGGCGCTTGAGCCACTACTGGAGCTTTGATTAGGCTTTGTTGAATTTGCAGAATTTTTGCATGTGATGGAAAAATTGCTGCGGAGAAAGTCTGCAAAAATGTATGTAAAAATATAAAACTAGAAGCTTCCAAAAATTATCCAAAGAATGTTTTAATTCCTTCCATACCTTTGGAAAACGATGTGAAATCACGTCCGGATTTCTTTTCCTCACTATGTACGCATTGCTTGTTGCGTGATTTGTTGAAGAATGAACCTGCAAACAAATACAAACTCGTTAATATAATTTTAATTAATTATTTTGTATATTAAACTAACCGTGTGATGTCCAGTTTGGTATAGTACAGGTCCAGCACTACTTCCATTTACTAAAACAGCTATTATAACAGCCACTGTAACGGCGGTTATTTCCTTTGCTTTGCACTCCATTTTAACTAAACTTAATAGCTCCAGCAAGATAAGATAAACTGTTTAATAAAATTTGGTTCTCATTCTCACATCTTTAAAAACTTTTAAACAAATATGCATCTGTCCACTCTTCTTCTTTGCCGATATTTAGAGACAAAATTGAGGAAGCTCACAATAATTATTTCTAGAATTTTCATTGATTCTCATTTTCCTCCAATTATTTGTCAATTTGCTTGTTAAATTTTGTTATATAATTATTTACTAATTTTAAATGCAAACCAATACGAAACACGTTTTCTTTTCATTCACTTGCCAAATCGCTAATTATCTTATTATTTGCCAGGATGCAACGGTTGCTGTTATTCTCGAGTGGCCAATTAACTCACTTTAATAACAAATAATTTCATATCTGTCACAATAAAATATAACTGTTCTAATTTAAAGAAAGGAAGACAATTGCAGATGCACTTTGTGTAACACGCAACTCTTCAAAATTCACTTCACACAGGAAACTCAATTCAATACGCACTTTATCTATTGAACAATCACAGTCAAAATATAACTTTTAAACAGCCAAACTTTACTGTGCTCTCCAACTCGATCCAAAGCAAACAATCTTCTAAAGATCCTTCGCTTCATTGTCAAGCTTCAGCATTACCAATGCAAATATTTTGCCAAATTCTTCTAATCAGATCAACTACAAAGCGCCACGGCATTGCTCATACAAGTCATCATGAGCCAGCGCCTTATTTTTTCCTCGTAACAAAGCGCAGAGTCACGACATCTCATCTTCCACATCATTATAATCCTATTATATCAGGCATGTATTATTTTACAGAATCGTATTAACCGTATCAAATTCAAAGTTTTGATCCTGTTTCGTTAATTTGATTTTTACTATGATAAAGCTTTTTTAGAGATCCTGCTTCTCCTTCTTAACTTGTGGTTAATCAGCTTAAACCAATCATCAGTCATTGTCAAAGCATAATTCATACTTTTCAAATGTTGAGCTAAAAACGTGCTAATTTTAAGAAGCTTTTCCCTCAAAGCTAATACCTGAATATGATTTTGGGCATTATTTACGCAAATCAAGCAGAAAAGCAATGAAATTTGCGTATTTATCTCCTTTTGTTTAGGTGTAGCCCTTCCGCTAATAAAAATCGCTCGTTATGAACACGGCGGCACATTCCTTTCCATTTTTTCAAGTTTTTGGACAGTTGTGGTTGCCTTTGCGCTTTGCAATTTTTTGTATTCTTCGGCTTCAACTTGGATTTGGCGGCACATTCCTTTCCATTTTTTCAAGTTTTTGGACAGTTGTGGTTACCTCTGTGCTTTGTAATTTTTTGTTTTCTTCGGCTTCAACTTGGATTCGTCTTGGTCTCCTCCTTTCTGAATTGAAATCAAACGCTTTAGATTGCAGCAATTCATATTGGAAAATAATTACAGTGATTCTTTCATTTATCTCCAGTTCAACTTTTTTGCAAGTAAATTGATGATTATCAAAGAAGAAAAAGGTGTCCAGCTAGAGTCAGCAAAATTCTACCGCATACAAAGCTGACTATTTTTTGCAGAAAAGAATGTGACTGTGCTATAATCAAATACTCTTTGCTAAAAAAATATGTGCAATGAATTGTCCTAAAGAATTCACTTCATGAAAAGCTCGTCTCATAAACAAAACACGTGTTCCAAGCATAAAAATCAAATGCATGAGCAACTAGAAAATACCTGTGATTGCTTTTAATTGACGCATATTTTTTATCCAAAATGTCAGAACCCGCTTTATTTTTCGTTTTGAATGCATTAATTACGAAATTTGCTTTATTTTGCTAAATTTTAGCAAAAACAAAGAAACCATTTGGAAATTACTGAATTGATATGTTTGTAAAGGTAAACTGATTGGGCGTGGATGTGTACGGAAGCTTCTTCTAAAATTCTGCCTACCAGAGCCGGCCCAAAAGATATTTTCAAGGTCTGTAAATTGCCAATCTGCTTTGGTTTTGCAAATGACAATCAAAATGGGATTTGCTTCGGAATATAAAACATAATTCATTCGTAATAACGCACAGAGTACAAAGATGTAATTGTTAAACTTAACAAAGCTGATTGGAAATAAAAAGAAGGTGAACCATTACAGATCTCATTGCCCCAAACCCCATTCATTTTATTGTGAAGGAAGAAACTATAAAAATGAGTTATTTCTTGCGTTTGTGAAGGTGGATCATTTTTTGGGTTTGGTCCATCTACAGCTACAGAAATGATATGATTATGTCATGTCAAAAGGATAAACGGCACACCGTTTGGTATTGCTTTGATATTAAAAAGAACGTATTAACAGGCTGTCGTAATAAATTCATAAATTATTACGATTGGAACTAATATGATTATTATTGTGTGGAAAAGAGAATAAGCGTTGAAGGAATTGCTGCATTTTCGATGAGTTATGAATATTATGTCGCCTACACAAATGTATCAACTTAATTGATATGTCGTGCCATTTTTAACCGGTTAACTCCCAAATCGTGGTGTAAATCTTTGTTTGAAAGTTTATTTTCAGGAAAAGTTCTTTGTTTGAGAAATTAAAACTTTAGAAGTATTTATGCTTTTGTTTACATTTGGAATTACGTGACCAGAAAATGTATATTTTGTTGGAAGCTGGAATTTGCGCATAACTTCAAGCATCAGGAATAAATTATTTGTCATTAATTAAAAGACACTTTAGTAATTTTAATTACGTAATTACACGTTTGAAAGGTGTACAGGTGTACAGTGAATGAATCAATATGTAGCATTCCTTTTCATAGATTATCCTTAAGCAATTAAAAATAGGTGATATGATCTGAATAGTAGTCAATCAGTAATCCCTAATCTTACCAGATTGAATTAATCAATCGTTGTCACTTCAAAATATCTTCTGAAACAATATAGGAATCCCTTCACTCGAATGGCCAATACGAAATTTCTATGCAAAAGCTAAAGTGCAATTGTCAAAGTTTGTTTGTCATCGACTTCGTCAATGACAATTTATTTGGATTAGCTCAGAAAACTACTTTCTGTGATAATTGGCATCAGCCAAATTGAGATAATCGAAAGGAAATTATTTAACGGTAGCACTGACTGGTTAACCATTTAACTAGTCAAATAGTTAAATAGGAAGGCAGTTAAAGTAGATCAAGTCATCAAACTAAACTGACAGAAAAGGTAGAACAAATATTTATGGCTACAGTGTACAAATGTTGATGAATAGGTACATTAGTTATGTATACGAGGAAAAAATTAAGGTGAAGGTCGTTCTTTAAGAAGTAAAACATGAAATGGTAAAATGCAAGAAGTGTTTCGTATGCACTTTTTTGCCTACGCAAGTTATTCAATTGTCAGCAAATTAACCATTTAACTAGTCAAATAGTTAAATAGGAAGGCAGTTAAAGTAGATCAAGTCATCAAACTAAACTGACAGAAAAGGTAGAACAAATGTTTATGGCTACAGTGTACAAATGTTGATGAATAGGTACATTAGTTATGTATACGAGGAAAAAATTAAGGTGAAGGTCGTTTTTTAAGAAGTAAAACATGCAATAGTAAAATGCAAGGGTTTCGTATGCACTTTTTTGCCTACGCAAGTTATTCAATTGTCAGCAAATTGAACGGGTCAATATTTAACTCACAGACATAACAATTTTAGTGGGTGCACATGGTTCAATGGAAAATTTTTAAAGCTTGTTTGTAAAAATGTTTAATTTTCAAGGTTTTTATTCAATTACGCTGTGAAATTGCATCTGGGCAGAGATTTTTTTACTAACCTGAAGGAAATGTGTTTAAAAAGCTGTAAAATTTAAGGGAAATTGTGATGTGACATGATCATAACAAGGAAGAATCGTTTTTATGACACTTTCTATTTCAATTGCGTAACACAAGTAGCTCATACGCGTGCGTTTTGTTGTGCAGTGGCAAAAGGGTCGCACCCGACCCAACCCAACCAAGCGGGCCCGCATAAAAGATTATCAACACAATTTTATGAATTTATTAGGTTGAAAAGTAGGTCGAGTTGGTTTATGAATTTATGACTGGAAGAGTTTTCTATAAAATGTTCATCCAATTCTGCTTTTTTATGACTGGACCTGTTTTTTATTAAGTTAGCCTGAGAACCTGTAATTAATTATTCTGGCGTGTCTTTTCTTTCCATTATCAAGCAATAAAGAAGGATCACTTTTTCGCAAATCAAGTTTTTAATTATTATTATTAATCTTTCTGCAGATGCTTTAGTTTAGAGCGAGTTAATAATTTCTTTA
>JAANSO010003585.1:0-11208 GCA_036507315.1 Lepidocyrtus fimetarius | reverse complement strand
AACACCAAAAAAGATGTGGTCATTCTGCACCGAATCCTCCCTGCCGTTAATTGTCCAAACGCATCTCCATTTGTGCTTAAGTTAGAAACTTATTTGAGGATGGCAAAAATTCCTTATGAGGTAATTAGTCCTTAGACCAGTTAAACTCTACACTTTTAAATATTCTTAAGTTTAAAAATATTTTGAGTTTAGGTCGATTTAAAAGATGGAATGGGCCCGAAAGGAAAAACTCCTTGGATAACTCTTAACGGAGAACACGTTTCTGATTCGCAGCTTTGTATTGAATTCTTGACAAAGTAAGACTAAAATTTAACTTTAGAATTAAAAGGTGACATTTTATGTCTAAATATATTTTAAACAGGAAATTCGAAAAGTCCTTTGGAAATTACAGTGAAGAGCAAAAAGCTGTAAGTACGATGGTACGGCTTTCCCTTGATGAGCATTTCTACTGGTATGAAAACCTTTTAATGGCAATTTAAAGTTTTAACATCATTCATTACATTTAGTATCAAATGATTATTTTGATTAGGGGCCTTCTTATGTGGAGATATTACTTCTCCTGGGACGAAAACCTTGGACCTGACAAAGTCATGCCAACATTTTTCACACCCACGGCCATGCTCTTTTTCCGCCCAATACTTAAAAAGATGATTCACAAAAACTGTTTCATTCAAGGAATGGGACGTCACTCTAAACAGGAAGTTATTAAAATGACGAATGATAACTTAAGGGCAGTTTCCAAGATTTTGGGAAATAAAAAATTCATTCTTGGGGATGAACCTTGTGAAGATGATTGTTCCATATTTGGAGAATTAGCACAGGCTGTATGGTGCATGCCAGGCTCTCCAAGTGAAAAGCTTATTAACAGTGAGTATAAAGTTATAAATCGTGTTTTTATTAAAACGGTAACATGATTTGAGATTATGGACAAGATTAATATTTAAAACTTTCCAGCGGAATTGAAAAATCTTAAGGAGTATTGCATTCGCATGAAGGAAACATTTTGGCCGGACTGGGAAGAACAAATTATTAAACAGTAAAAACTGGCTATCGTTGTAAATTAATATTGAATAATAAATACAAATTATAGTAACTGTTCAAATTGTAAAATGACTGATTTTGCTCCGTTTAATCAACGCAACCTTCATTGTCTCCCTCAATAACTTCAACTGCTTCACCACTCGGCTCAGTAACCCCAGTACTTTCACGATTATCTTTCAAACTGCCACTTTTACTGTTCTCAGATTTATCATTTTCTGCATTATCATCCTTCTTCTCATCCAACAAAACCTCTTCTTGGCTATTCTGGTGTTTCTTTTGGATCCCAATGTTACTCCCGTTGCTACTTTTCCTTGGTTGCGCAATACTCTGTTGCTTATCTTGTTTGTTATTAAATCCAGGCAAATAAGTCTCCCTTATTTTCACCAATAAGTCTAAAATCTCCAAGTTTGTGTTTGACAATTGATTCACTCTGATTAGGAACTCTTTGAGACCTGAATGAGAATCAAAATTAATTTTTCATCTAAAACGAAAATGTAATCAGTTAATTTACCTTCTTGATTCCCTGTAAACCCAAACTTTCTCTAAAACCTCGACCTGAACACTGACAACAATGGGAAACACGAGCCTCATCACTTCCACCATGTCATCTCCAGCTTGTTCCTTTGCAGTGATTATCTTAGCTTCGTTTTCTGGCAGGTTTATTCGTTCTAACATTACCTGTAATGCTTCTGTAATTGCAAAAAACGAAGTGTTTATAACCCTTTTCAACATACATTTATTTAATAAGTATTTACCTTTAACATTCTCGGGGGTGAGTTCCCTCCGCACGTTTTCATACACATTTTCCATTATTTTAAATATGATTACTATTTACTATATAAGCTCCTTGTCATATAGATTTTGACTTTTTTCTGACAACATAAAGCATACCGGAAAACACATGTGTGCTCACAGACTCTATACAAGATTACATGTTAAAACATCCATATATGTGAAAATTCTTTAGGTTAAAATCTCTAGTCAGAAATCTGCTTCGCATACAAAACCAAACATACAAAACACTGTCCCCTATTTCCTTTCAGCTCAATACTTGAGATCTGAGGAGGTTGACTCTGTTGCTATTTCTGTCTCAATCTAAACAAAATTCCTACACCGCACAAACAAAAAATCAATAAACTAAAAGAAAGTATGAACACGCATGAGCTAGATGTGACTTTCGCCTTATATGTACTATGCTTTCACCCCAAAACAATAATAATATCACTACTGACACACTTTTCCCCCACTTTCTCCGTCCTTTATTATTTAAACTTTGCAAATATTTATTTTTTGCATTTTCACAAAACTGATATTATTTTAACTAATTCATCATGTAAATAAATTCTCACAATGCTGACCACAATACTAACAAAACTAACCGTACTTACACTAATCACAATACTAATACCATCCCCTTCTTACTCACTGCAAAATAAAACACTTGAAATCGTACAAAACTTTGAAGAACCCTTCCCCCTCCCCCTGTCCACATCCACCAGGGGTCGCCAGTCAACAATTGCCATAGGAACGGGTCGTAACCGTGGCAACAATGATAATAGCTCGTCTGCGACGCCAACCAAGACCCGAACCCGGGTGCGTATCGGTACTACTGAGGACACTGGAGTAACAAGTCGGCCAAGGGGTAGTTTTCATGGAGGGGGTAACGCCATTGACGGTAACTTATATGCTGGACTGGTGTTGCCACATTCCATGTTTCATAAAAGGGACTACTGGAGAATCATCACGAGTGTTATGTTGAGTTTGAGGGTTAAATATGAGGACTTGTTCAGTAAGTATTTTAACATGCGAGAGCCTGGGAATCACTTGCTAACTCGGATGATAACTTTGAGCCCTAGTCCAAAAGGTATTTTGCATGGATTTTGGAAAATCTCTGCTAAATTTAGTTAATGCACAATTAAATTAATCTCATAGATATCTTATCAACTCTATGCGAGGAGTTTCTCAAATCGAACATCTCTGCAATAATCTACTTAACAAACACGGAACTATACGGGTCGTCCACAGCCTCATCCCAGTACTTTCTCCAACTAGCTGGTTATCTAGGCATCCCGGTTATAGCATGGAACGCTGATAACTCTTGGACTACGCCGCAGAGCTACTTCTTCTTCAAATAACTACAATACGGAAATGGTGTTGCAATTAGCCCCTTCAATACATCACCAAGCAAGTGCTATGCTTTCCATTCTTCAACGGTATAATTGGCATCAATTTGCAATCGTTACTAGTCAGATAGCAGGGCATGATGATTTTGTCCAAGCAGTGAGGGATCGCGTGCTGGAGAGTCAGTTTAAATTTGTGATATTGGCCAATGTTTTGGTGCTGGAGGAAGCAGATTTAGGCGTTTTGGTCGGGACCGAGGCTAGGATTATACTACTTTATTGTACAAAAAACGAAGCAAAATGGATTATGGCGAGTGCGAGGAGGTTGGGGTTAACTGAGAGTAATTACGTTTGGATTGTTACGCAATCAGTGATTGGAGAGAAAGTTGAGGTAGGATGGGAATCAGAGTTACCGGTGGGGATGCTCGGGGTACATTTTAATACGACCATTGGGGCTTTGAAGAGTGAGATTAGCAACGCGGTGAAAGTTTTTGTTGGTGGGGTGGCGGCGTTTAGAGCGGACAGTAGGAATAGTAGAATACGGTTGAGTCCCAGATTAAGCTGTGATGCCGGGGGTGGCGTTGAAGAAGCAAAGTGGAGCGATGGGGATCATTTCTTCAGAAGTTTAAGAGGGTGTTAGTGTTGACGTAGATGGCAGTCAAGGGGTTGGGATTAGACCTCCGATAAATTTTAATTTAGATGGGACGTTGCAGAATGTTGAGTTGATGATTATGAACTTGAGACCTGGGGTGATGGGAGTTGAAAGAAGTTTGGTTTGGGAGCAGATTGGGGACTGGAGGAGTTGGAGGAGTAGAGGGGAGGAGCTTGATATTAAAGATATTGTATGGCCCGGGAAAAGTCACAAACCTCCGGACGGTGTTCCCGAAAAATTTCACTTGAAAATTGTGTTCCTAGAAGAGGCTCCATATATTAAAATGACTGATCCGGATCCTGTCACCGGAAGGTGCAACCCTGATCGTGGGGTTCTTTGTAGGATAAACAACAATTCTGCTGATTCAGGAAATCACAATCAATTTAAAGTTAACAATTTGAACGTATCTGCCGAGAATCTCACTTTTCTGAGTAATTACCAGTGTTGCAGTGGGTTCAATATCGATTTATTGTTGAAATTTGCTGAAGACATTGGGTTCACGTATGAATTGGTCCGTGTTGGGGATTCTAAATGGGGGAGTTATGTTAATCACAAATGGAACGGGTTAATTGGGGAGTTGACCAACAGGAGGGTTGATATTGCGCTGGCTTCTTTGATGATTAATTCGGAGCGGGAGGCTGTTGTTGATTTCTCCGTGCCATATATGGACAGTGGGGTTGCTATTATGACGGCAAAGAGAACTGGGATTGTGAGTCCTACCGCGTTTCTAGAGCCTTTTGACGCCAGCTTGTGGTTTCTCGTTTGTGTTGTTGGGATACAAGTTTACTCCCTTTTTATTTTCCTTTTTGAGTGGGTTAGTCCGTTGGGATTTGATATGAAGTAAGTTTGTGCTTTTAATTAATTACAGAATGTTAGTCAATTAGTAATTATCATATTTTTGTCTATAGAAAGTATCCAAGCCCTGGAAGCAGGTTCAGTTTCTTCCGATCTTGTTGGCTCGTATGGGCCAGATTGTTCCAGGCATCGGTTCACGTAGATCCTCCGAGGGGCTTCACTGCAAAATTTGTTGTCCACGTTTGGAGCATGTTTGCAGTAGTGTTTCTTGCTACTTACACTGCTAACTTGGCTGTATTCATGATTACCCGGGAAGAATCTCATCAATTTATTGGGATTCATGATCAAAGGGTAAGCTGAGGAGAAAGTATTTTTTAATTGTTTAATTAAAATTACAAAATATGGGGTAATGTGGTATTTTCTAGTTGAGCAATCCAATGTCTGTGAAGCCACCGATGAGGTTTGCCACTGTTGTAAACACCCATGCGGAAAGTTTATTCGAAGAACATTATCCTGAAATGTTTGTCCATATGAAGAAATACAATGTTCAGAATGTTAGCCAAGGGGTGAATGCTGTGAGGAAACAGTAAGTTCATTTTTTTCCTGCTGCGATTTAAAAGATTGGAAATTATAATAAATTTTGTTGGTATTTCTTATCAGAGAACTTGACGCATTCCTATATGATGGCCCGGTACTGCAATATGAAGTCTTACAAGATACTTCGGAAACATGCCAGCTACTCATTGAAGGCTCTTGGTATGCACACACCGGGTACGGCATAGCATTTCCTCGGAATTCCAAGTATTTACCTCTCTTCAACAAGTTTCTTATGGAGTATAAAGAAAACGGGGATTTGGAGAGGTTGCGGAGGTTTTACTTCACCGGGCCGTGCAGTGCTGAGCAAGGGGGTAGGCAACAGCAACAAGTCAGGATTGGAAAATTTAATACCTTTGGGACGGGACCGTTAGCACTTGAACAGTTTTTGAGTGTGTTTTTATTGCTGGGAATTGGAGTACTTGTTGCTTGTTTATTTGTTGTGTTTGAAAGGGCTTATGCTAATTGCGTTGTTAAGAGGGTTTTTGGAGGGGATTTGGCTGGGGGAAAGGGGACTGGTGCAGGGAATCGAGATGCAGGGGTGAAGAAACCTCCTCCGGCTTGTTTGCAGTTGTTAAGCCAGGTAAGGAAGGATTTTAATGGTTGATCGTGGCAATATGAAACTAATTAATAAAATAATATGTTTTTGTAGAACATGGGTCTCCCATATTCCCGGACGTTCTACAGGGCACACAAACGGGACTCTAAGATCAAGTTGCTTGACCACATTACAAACTCCTTTACTATCTATGATAACCCGTATGGAATGGAAAATACAATTTCTGATTACTATCATGGGTTTCTGGAGTCGTTTGTTTTGAGAAAAATGATAACCTGCAGTGATCCAATCTGTCAAAGGAATTTTATCAAACTGGAAAATGAACTAAAGAAATGTTTGGTTAGGTTGAGGCAGATTGAGAATTGGGGAAGGATTTGCAATATAGAGAGTGGTGGTGCTGGGGGCAAGTATTCTCGTGGTGGAGGGGGTGGCATTGGAAATAGCAACAGAGGGAAGATTTGCACGATTGACGAGAAACGGGATCAGATTGTTGGGAAACGGATTTGTGGAGACTACTCAGATTATTCAATTTTCAGCGGGGATTTAGTCGGTGGTGGTGTTGGCGTTGGTGGGGGGAGTAGTGGGTTGAGGGATGAAGTTATTTTCAGTGGCAGTGTTAGTTCTGCTCTTTTAAGAAAAAGGAGTGGTAGCTTTGGTGGCGGTATTGGAGGTGGAAGTGGGGGAGGGAACAGGAGTAGAATTGGGTCTTCTTCGGATTATTACAGTTGCCAAGATAATTACGAAGGGGGACAGCCCAGGAAGGTTTTTATTAGTGGGAGTCAAGTTATCACTAAAGTGGCTGAGATTGAAACAGTTTTGTAAATCTTTGATTATTGATTAGTCACTGCTCGGATCATACTAATCTGGATTTCAATTAATAATACTAAAATTATTCCGGTGCTTCTATATGTGAGATTACGGAGAAATTCCATTGATTTTTGTAGCTAACTTTGACTTTACATAGTTTCTTTAATAATCTATATGTATCTGAAATATTCTAAATGTGTAACTGATACCAAAAACAACCTCTGAGATTTACATGAGATATTATCTGCCAAAAAGTTGGAAATTAATAATTTAGACAAAAAAAGTGGATTCAAAATTTATATGCCAAAACGTATTGTGATTTTGAAATAGTATTATTAAAGATTTATATATGTGAGTTATGAAATTTCTCTCTTATTCAAAGTAAAAAAAATCATCCTACAAAGAATTATATCCGGTTGATGTGTGATTTATAATAGTGTTCGCGAAATGTATTAGAATCTTTAAGCAAATATTTATCGAGATGTTTTTAGTCTATTATAATCAAAATAGCGGATTTAATGCACTTCCTCCGTAATAAAAATGTGTTAAAATGTATTTCTTATCAATATCCAAAAGTTAATTACTTCATTATTATTAAAATGGAGCATCTAATTGCAAATCACAATTTCATACAACCCTACTCTTGCAAAACAAAGAGAATCTTTTTACCTCATACATTCATACATAGTAAGTCAAGTAGGTACTTTCCCTCAGCTGTTTTTGGTCTAGTCTGACGTCTTGACTCTTGACATTCGATGGAGGAAACGGAAATGCGGTTTAAATAAAAAGATTAATAAAGAAACTTACTTATTTGAAGTTAACAAAATGAAGAAGTCAAAACCATTGCCAATTCAGGGCGTGAAATCGAAGGGTGGAAAACCTGCTACCAGAGTTTGCCTTTATCTGCCTTCGCCAATCTAACAAATCTGATTTTGAATCTTGGAGGGAGATGGAGGAAAATAAAAATGATGGAATAATTGACATAAGTGATGTGGCAAGCAAAGATTCCCAGAAACTTGACAGTTCCTTGTCAAGGGGAAATGGCAGAATTAAACCTGAAACTGTGAATTTAAACTTTTTAAAGATTATCAGTCGGTTCGTTGGGATAAAGACAAAGAACATAAGAACCTTGGCAGAAAAACATCAACTTCCGCCACCCTTTTGTAAAGATTGCTTCCAGATTGTCCAAAACTTTTGTGATGATTATGAAAAGTGGGAAATTGCGAATATGACCCTGCACTGGAAATTGAAGCAAATTGCGGATGGGATTAGAAAGGCGAATTCAAAGGTTTCTGGGAAACTGGTAATGACGCTGTATAAAATCTTGTCTACTCAAATGCGTCTGAGAAGTGCAAATTTAGTTCAGATTTTTCGAAATAATTTTCTCCTAAAATGTAAGTAAATCCAATTCTAATTAGTAATTATCATTGACATATGTACATTAATGTTCTAAATTAGGTTCTGCAAAGGCTAAGAAAGCTGTTGGACTACAGGTTTCTCTGAATAAGAATACTTGCCAAAACTATCGTAAGGAAATGATTTTATCTTATCAAGAATGCCTTCCACTCCAATATTTAATAGTTTTTGTTGAATTGAAATTGCAGTGCACAGCAAATTAAAGTACCCCATCGAGGAAATCACAGGATATCTGAAGTCATTAATTATTGTCTTTGCATTGGCTGCTGCTCCTAAAACTGGACCAGATAAAAATGTTGGAGAAACATCTATTGCATTGGCTGGAGAAATATCTAATTCAAAAGTTAAATTGGAGCCTCAAACCTTAGAAGGGAATAACCATCAAATTGAAGAGGAAGATCACTATGAAGCGGAAAACAGCCCACCAGTCTCCCCGGCTGGATCTCCACTTGGAGTGGATACTGATGTCCAACGTAATTCTGACGCTGATTGGTAAGTTAATAAGTTAATAAATAGATTACGCCAATTTGAACAAGTTTTATTTCTTATTCCAGTGATGCAGAAGTTTCTGTTAGACCAAGTCTAAGGGGTAAAAGGAATTTAAGAAAACGCCGAAATCCAGATAATTCTACGAAGGGGAATATAGATGAAGTGGATGAACATCTTTCATTAAAAACTATATCAAACCGTGTTATAAAAGAAAAGAAGTTTCCGTGCAATATATGCTCACTTCGATTCGTTTCAGATAGCTTCCTTAAAAGCCATATAAGTCGAATGCATCCCTTCATTTCGGCTTATGACTGCAAGCAATGTTCTCAACGGTTCAAAAAGAAGTCACAATTAAATAAACATCAAAGTGAAATGCATAGTTTGATTCCGGATACCTTCCAAGGTATATCTAAAAAGAAATGGAAGAAGGGAAGTTATATTTGCTTGCATTGTGAAAGGCAATTTACTTTTAAGGAATCGTTAGACATTCATGTAAAAAGGTTTCACAAATTTACTTGTGATGTAGACGGTTGCACTGATGAATTTGAAAATACTGAAGACCTACGTAATCACTTAAAAGACGTTCATTTACCATCTGGTACAGTTGAAATTATTGCAAAAGTTGAGCTCGGCGGTATTTTTAACATTAAACCTAAAACTAACATAGAAAAAGACTTGAATTCGTCAGGGTTAGAGAGCTTGGAAACAGAAAATGCCTCTAACAAGGGTCAATCCGATGACATTTCTTCAAATAAAAACGATACCGATTGTACAGCGAGTGAAAATCCTACTGCTTGCGTTTCTGTTTCCAAACCAAGTCCTGCTACAACTCACTTGCAAGATAAAACTTCATCGGATTCAGAAACTGCCAACTCTGGAGAAACTTCTACATTAACTATGGAAGATAAATCTGTTGAAGGCGATGCAAATTCAAATCAAGCAACCACTGATGGTTCTCAACATGCATATCCCCCACAAAATACTAAAAATCAGAAGCAACAGCTCGACAATGAAAACATGGTAAATGAGAATACCGGAGACAATGAAATTAAGTATTGTACAAATTCGCCTCTGGGTTTGTATACATGTGAAAAGTGTAGATGGAGTTTTACCAACACTTTAAAGCTCTCCCTTCACTTAATAAGTCATACGAAACCAGATAAGAAAGGCATGTTCAACTGTAACCTCTGCACAATGTCATTCCTTTCGTGCACGAGGTTACAAATCCATTATAATTCCAAACATGGTCCAAAAATAAAGCTAATATCCTGTGATCATTGTGAAATACGGTTTTATACAAAAGAAAAGTACAGATTTCATTTAAAAACAAGTCACAAGGATAAGCTCTGTGGATCGTATTTATGCACAGAATGTGGGGACGTGTATGACACATCGGGAGGTCTTAAATTACACACGAGGCAAAAGCATACAAACCCGAAGAAACCTCGCCAAATCATTCATTGCGATGAATGCGGAATAACCTTTAAAGTAGTAGACAAGTTATTATTTCACCAAGTTAGGGTTCACGGGAAAGAAAAAACGTTCAAATGTGATATAGACGGTTGCAACAAGGTTTATGCGTCAAAAGGAAGACTAAATGAACATAAGGAAGTACACGGGGGGAGGAAGTTTTTATGTCCTCATTGCCCAAGAGCCTATACCCGTAACAAACATTTAAAAGAACACTTGAAAAGTCACTTGGAAAAGACCATCATTTGTGATATCTGCGGAAAGTCATTCCACACCCAGAGATATTTAACAGTCCATATGGAGACTCACACAGATGAAAGGAAATTCCTGTGTTCAATTTGTGGGAAAGGTTTTAAACGGCCATTTTTAAGGGACCAACATGAAAAAATTCATTCATCTGAAAGATCGTATAAATGTAAATACTGTGGGGAAGGATTCAAGCAAAGTTCGAGTCGTAACTTGCATCAGAAAATCCACGAAAAGAATGGAGGACATGTGCGCCAGCGGAAACGCCGTAATATTAATGAAGAACCCATGGAGGAGGAGGAGTGCAGCGAGCCTGATCAAAGCAATTACTTTTCACAGCATCCTCAGAATCAACCTTCAACTAGTTCAGCTGCAGCAAGTTCAACGTTTGTGAACACATTTCTGCTTTCAAATCCGTATCTCTTAAAACCGGAAACTTCAACTACATCCCAAAACCCAACTCATTTTCTGATGCAGCAACAGATAGCCAATCTTTCTAATCAACAGGGACATCATCCTCAAAGTCAAGGGTCTCTGGGGGGAGCTCACCCCTGCAATACTCAGTACCAGGAACAACACCCCCAAAGAAGTAACCTTTTCCCACATGATCTATCAAAAAGCAATCCCACGTTTTTTGCCAACCCACGTTGACTATTTTGAAACATCAATGGGCTTAATAAACTTTTAAATATTTTTTTGACTGCAGCATCCGTTTATATTCGTCTAATTTAATTAATCATGAACGCATGATATTTTAGTATAAAACACTTTGTATTTTTTGTATTTTTATACCAAATCAAGAAAA
Source organism: Lepidocyrtus fimetarius (assembly GCA_036507315.1). Taxonomy (NCBI): domain Eukaryota; kingdom Metazoa; phylum Arthropoda; class Collembola; order Entomobryomorpha; family Entomobryidae; genus Lepidocyrtus; species Lepidocyrtus fimetarius. The sequence goes on along the minus strand of JAANSO010003585.1, from coordinate 214 downwards.
TATTAATTTGACAAAAACAATATTATGAATCTTACGTAATAATCTTTTTACATAATCTAAACGTTCCTTCAATTTTCTTGTTTTCTTCAGACTTTCTGTAAAGGCTTGTTTACACCAAGGCAATACGCAGTAAAAAACGTGCAGTTTTCCCTGCCACAGTTTTTGTTGTGTGGCGGGAGCAGAAAATTTTGCGTGTTTATACCAAACATGCATT
>JAANSO010003584.1:0-11213 GCA_036507315.1 Lepidocyrtus fimetarius | reverse complement strand
TTTCATTGTTAAGCAAAATTCTTAGGAGTGAAAGCAGCACGGTGTATAATATAAAAGGTAAAGCTAAAATTGTAGTTTTTACTTACTTTTGTTATTTGCTCCTTTAGAAAGTGACTAAATAATTGAAATGACAAAGCTTCTAGAATTTTCTAGAGAAGTACAAATCATAGCTTTCAATTTAATAGAATAATCATGTCAATAATAATAGAAATTGTCATTTTGTTTCATTTCATTAAATCCAGAAAGCATACTCAGAAATAAATGATTTTAATTTGATTAATTGCTGAAGAAAATGAACTTTCTCTAAGGTTTCTCAATTCACAAGAAGCTATGATGGAGTGTATTTAATGAATCGTTGAATGCAAAATTAAATTATTCCAAACGCGTCTGATAGACTAATGACTATCAAAAATCATTCGTAGTGGAGGCGTTTACAAAAGAAATATTTTTATGCCTTTTTTTAGAAATGTCTCAAATCTTCTGAAGCTCTTGTACAATAAACTGACAATTAAATCACAGTGCCCCAATGTGCTATGCCTTATATTTTACTTCAAACACTGCATTGAAAGCTAAACAAAACCTTTTAAAACTTTGACACGTTTAGGAATTTAATTTGTCATGGGTTGAATATTTGCTATATCAACAATCTAATTTGTATTAGAATTTCAAGTTCAGAACATATACATTTTCATTCCCTTAAATTGAAATATTTTTTCAGCTTACCCCAATATCAACCCGTTATTCGTTTTCTTGCACCCACTAAAATGATTATCTCTGCAAGAAAATTTGAACGTAATTTTACTACCACTACTCCTAGGTTTGCAAACTTTGTTTGCGGTTTTGATGGAGAAATAGCTTTGGGATAGAGTTTATTTATAGGGGTAAATAACAAGAACTAAAGAGTTTGCAAAAATATTTTATCAATTCATCATATTTATTTTAGTTGGATTATGTTTGTTCTAAGAATTTATTGTAAAAGGCCTCTACAACTCTTTTATCCTGAATTGAAATTTACTCAAAGAAATGTTCCAACACTTTATTCGTTTAGTCAGCAATGAAAATCCCAGATTGAAATTGTAGAATCCATTCCATCATGATAACTGGTAGAGATGTACGGGAGGTTCAACCACATTCTGACAAATGGATTGATTGGTTTCTTCATGTTTGTATAGTGCAACGAGTGCATGAAAATACTACTGGTGGTAGTGAAAGAAACCATTTTAAAAAGTATCCTGTACCAGTTTCNTACGGGAGGTTCAACCACATTCTGACAAATGGATTGATTGGTTTCTTCATGTTTGTATAGTGCAACGAGTGCATGAAAATACTACTGGTGGTAGTGAAAGAAACCATTTTAAAAAGTATCCTGTACCAGTTTCCTTTTTCATAAGAAGACCCTCATTAGGATTTTAAATTAATCGCTTTCCTTTTTTATGTTCTCTTGCCTGGAGGATTTTTGCGGTAAATCAGTTAAAAGTATGGTGCAAGCACAAGGCAATATTTCTACATCATTTCATTCAATATAAATATTCTATTCACATCAGTGCTGTACAATTCATTTTATCTAGGTATCTTTCAATGAATCAAAACGTGGGCAAAGTTGTATAGACGACTTGCAGCGATTACATAGAAAACTCGATTATTGCTATGTAATCGAGCAACTGATTTAATGGAAATACCAGCAAGTAAAAAAAACTTTGATGAATAGACGTTTTGCTAATGTTGCCGTTGCAGACATAAAAGAATCCATAGAATCGAATCGTTTTATAAGCTGTCACAAAAGTAATTTATAATGAGTGTGAGTGAGTAAATGACGAATTCTTTCAAAGTACAAATCTTCAGTACAAGATTATTATTTTTTGTGAATTATTGAGCAAAATAAATTACAAAAGCGGTATCAACTAAAGAAAGATTTTAGTTGGGGAAAGCATCAGAGAAAAAGATTCTCTGGTCCATTTTTATAATACAATACGCACAATTTCCTTTCTTTATACTATGCTTGTTCATTTCAAAAACACTAAACTCAACGAAGCATTATATACTTTGTAATTCTCCGAGATTATTGTTTACAAACTTAAACGAAGCGTTAATACGCTAAACAACGAGTGGTTTTATTGAAGTTTTTTTCTAAATTGAAATTGCATTTATTAAAGTAGTGGGGAAAGGATTTTAACAGACAGGTTTAGGAAATTATACAATGTTCTTTTCGTTCCAATTCACCAGGAATGCATGGATGGTTAACAATGAATTAAAATTCACAGCGATTTAGGGAAACTACTGAAGATAATCCTGTGCCAGCTGGCGGGGCACAATAAACAGTGAGTTGTGAGGCTAATGTAAATAAAAGAAAGCGTTTATACTAATTTTATATGTTTCCAATTGAAAATGGTACAAAGCACGTGAGTTAGTGGAAGAAGAGTGCAAATGGAGCGAAATTAAGGAGACATTTATGTAGGCGGTGTGTATAATACGTAATTTTGGAAGAACAGAACAACCATTGTATTTGCAACTTGTCTGTTTCTAATTTTATTGGTCTTTCTCAATGACAAAGAAGCAAATGCTTAAGGCACTACGAGAGCTGGTTAAAGTAATGAGTATCACATTATCCACTGTGTGAGGCACATTTTCTCCGAATTAAAACAGAAAGGCAAACCTTCTTCGTGTTGAATTAATCTTGAATACTTGGAACTTTAGAATTATAGTACTAAAAGTAAACCTGTAGCAAAGTATTATTAGTATTGCATGATTACATCATTTTAATCATCAAACGATGACCTAATGTTTGGCTTTTCACTGTTTTCCTAACAAGATCCTGTGTAGATTATAAGACAAGTGTAGGTCAGAGAATCACCTTTTCTGTAATGCTTCACTTACTCAACAAAACAGAAGGTGTGGGTTTTGTAATTCTTTAAAACCTTTACAAAACTTTTGCTATTTATATTTCCCTTCTTTCTTCCCCTAACCATTTCCAACCTTAATATGAGTGTTTTCTTTGAAAAAATCTGAATAAAAAGAAGCTTTGAAAGTATGAGCACGTGTGTTTTGTTCAACTTCAAAAGGAAAAAGATTCTTCTGAACGTCATCCCTCAGTTTAATCGGATTAGTTTTTCCTGAACGTTATTGTTATTACTATTGTTATCATGTTTTGGTCAGGCAGTGTGTCATACCCCTAATACCACCATTTACATCAATTTCTGACTTTCTTGCAATTTTATACTTAGTTTCAGTACTTTTACTACGGGAAAGCAATATTGTTAGAGAACAAGTAGTTTTTTAAGCATTTATTTGAAACTTGACATTGTTGCTGACTCTTTCACTGCTACTGGTACTTACTTTTGATGATGAAATTGAACTTGCATGAAAATGGAAGGTCCATAAATATATCGTAGAATGGATTTTAGAAGAAAACTTTTGAAAACCAACTTTCTTTATGAGAATATTCTCTGATAGTGCGTAATTTATATAACAAAGTGAAATCAGTTGGTATTATATACGGACATGAAAGTGAATGATGACAGCAGCAGTAGCATTATGTACGAGTATGACTAAAGAAAGCGAACAAAATGATAAATTGCAATGTGATGGAATTGGCCATTGGGACGCTTTCAATGGAGATTTCTTGACTTTCTTAACTCAATTTAAAAGGGAAGGCTTGCTTAAAGTTACTTTTGAACTACCCCAATAATTTTAGATAGAAGATAGTGCTTTAATAAAAGTATTCACTACAAAAAAATGCAAAAATCTTGCTAAAGTCTTTCACGGGGCAATATGACCTTTTCTTTTGTATTTAATGATTTAGCTGCACATTATACTAGTTTATTTGTTTGTAAATTTTTATACAATATAAGTAAATAAAATAAATATTAAAACATCAATGAGATTTCAAATTAATATGTAGAAGTATTACTACACAAAAAACTTTCATTTAGATTGTGGCGGGTATTGAAATGGGTTACCGGTAGGAGTACCAATTGTAACGTAGACATTATTCCAACTGCTGTTAATGTTCGCTATTGCCACTGAAGAGGAGTTGTCTACTGCCAAGGCAAGCGTGGTTACATCCTGATTACTTGTAATTCTAGTCTCTGGACCACTGCGTTTGACTAACTCTATCAAAATGAAAATTCAATCGTTAAAAATAATATATAATATGGTTTAAAGATTAGGTTTGTGACAGTTTTTCATTAACCCGATTTCTTAATTGATGACGGATCTACGTCTTTAGGCACTTGCTGTTGGTAATTATTATTGAATACAAGGCCACCAAATGATAGTGAGAGGGAACCACCAGAACTTGCCTCTCCACTCCCCTCATTTGAATTGTAGGTTAGTTTGTTGGGTAATTTCTGTGAAGTGCTATAATTGTCACTGAAAAAATAGAAACAGTCTAAATTTATTATCAATAATGCAATATGACTTGTGTTGTAACAGCAAGGAAAACTAATATATGGCCTTAATTGCATTTCTCTCCTGATTCAATCAGGAAAGGAAAGACATAACCGCAATATGTCACAGACAGCGATGTAAATGTGTACCTCAAATTTCCCGTGTCGTTCGGTTTCGAGATGCTTACAGTAGCAATAGAAACTGCATGCGTTGGTTGAACACCGGTGGTGACGATTAAAAGTATGATTGGCACTTTCCAGAGATTCAGCAAGAGCAAGATAATGGGAAACGATGATGTTCCAAATACGGCTGCTTTTCTGCCCTGGAATTGAAGAAACCTCACAAATTAGTTTTATAATGGCGCTATTAATGGTGTTAATAAATAATCAATACGAGTTTCACATTTTCCCATCATCCTACCATCATCATTGTTATAATAACGTTTGTTTTAAGAAAACGAGATTATTTAGCAAATTGTGGAAATGAAAGCAAGCAGTGCAATAATGCAATGTAAGAAAGGATTAACTGTTTTGTCCTCTTTTTAGTTTTTCTACAAAGTGCTAATTTCCATTATGTTTATGAGAGAAGCATAATGCATAATGTTTTTGTCCCTTCGTATTTAATATACATAATAATTATGTACAATGCATACTACTGCTTCGAATGTTAGCAGTGCATACATATATTTAAGCTCCTTGCATCTGTTTTTGCCATTTCCGTTCACTTTGTCAACCCTCATTCCAGAAGAAGGAACGAGCTTTGTGTGCTTTTCAAAATATCAATACTGTAAGAAAAAGGAATCATAATATACTAACGGTATCGTATCATATAGTAACGAAAAACCAACGGCAGCAGCGATTGCCAGTAGTGGTAGCCGTGAATGATAATGGAAAAGAAAAGACGCAGATGTTCTTGCTAATCTGCGGTTGTTGGGTTCTTCGTGTGGTAGTGGAGTGGTTGGAGCTGTCGACAGGTAAGAAGATAAAGTTGCCCAGTGCAATATATTTTCCTTAAAAAGAGTTTAATGTGAATTATGCCTACGGTAACGTGACGTTGTTGAAGTGGGTCATTACTAAAATTGTCTAAAATAGCACAGAAGAAGGAAATATCTTGTCACATTTGCAAATATGTAAAGGAAGCAGCAAGCGTTGTCAACTTTATTGCGGAGCAAGGAAGCAGTTTAATACATCATCGGAGAGTTATACATATACAGTATAATTATGCATCAATGTCTAAATATAATTCAATAAGAAAGAAAACAAAACAATATTGTGATTTTAGTCAATTTCGCATAAATAATAAATTGTCTTACCTTTTTGGTTAATGTGACCGTTGCTTTGTTTGGATTCGTAGATGCGAATGTATCCCTTTCTATTTTTAGGCACACCATGGTCTTTAGGGTTTAGCTTGGACTTGTCCTTTTATTTAGCTTGTGTAAATTTATTACAATTGTTGCGAGTTGTATTATTATTGTAGGGGAATTTTCCACTTATTTTGCCAGTTTATACAGGAAACGGTTACAAGTTGCTTGCAGTTTTGGTAAAAAAAGTATTTTCCTATGAAAAGAATCCCTTCCGGATACCTGATCCGGTAGAATGTAGCAGCTGGAAAAGGTCCAGTCTCGTTTTGTACACAAAACTAACCAACATTGCAGTAGCAATATTGTACGTAGAATAAAGTCAAAGTTTCAATCACATTTCCGTAATTATATCTTCTTTATTATAAATATAAACGTTTAGAAAAACGAACAAAGACAAAATCTGTTTTATTTAAAAACAAGCAATTTTGTTTCCTGGAATATTATTAATCAACTTCGGTTCCGCATTTTCCCAAATGTTTCTTTCCTACCTACTTTATCCGCTTTTTCACTTTTCTGTTTACTTTATGTTGGGTGTATTGATCCCATTAAAACACACCAACTCACCAAAATAATATCCGGTAAAGTGAAACTTTCCAGGCAAATTTTATTGCAATAAACCTTTTTAAAAACAAAAAAATCTTTCAGCAAGCTCCAAACTTCCTTTCTTCGGCACAGTAGGCACTAAAAGAAATGATGTGCAGTGATTCAATGATCCTTTTCGACATAAACTACTATTACTTTCTAATATTTGTATATGCATTTGTGTACTTTCATCATGCATACTGTAGAACAGGTACAACGCACCGATTGGGTTGGTATTCCCATTTTATGACATTTTAAAGAGTCCAGGAACTCAATTCCATTATACTTTATTTGATTACGGTATACTTATTTTTAGAGATGAAACTGGGAGACTTTGAAAAATTCTTGTTGAGGCTTGGCTGTGGGCATTACGGGATGAAGAAAAGTACCGTTTTAGTGGAATCGTGGAAAGGTCCATTTTATCGCAACCCTTTTCTTTTAGTAACAAAGTTAAGCGCTAGGCACAAAGGAAGGTCGCACAGGTGTGTGATGTATTAAAGGTACTACAGGAAACTTACAACAAGTTCAAGTGCGCCTCATTAACATGATACAGACCTTCTTCATTTGTGAAACTAGCACAATGTTTTATTGATCGAATCCCAACTTTATTGGCCGAGCTGAGCAAAAGTTTTTTCCTTTCTATTTTTGGTTTTCCTAAACAAAATTGGGGATTTCAGTATAGTATTGGTAATCCTGAAGAATTAAAAGTTGTTTGTCCAAACAAGTGTTTTCCTTCTTGGACTTGTTTAAATCTCGCTATTCTCTGAAAATCTTACAATCTAATTTGATACTTTGAAGTTTAGGACAGATCCGATCCTGCACTCAATTACAAAGACGTGCTAGTGTTTATCTTTATCTGTCTATGCGTTCAGCTTCAAGGATAATATTCATTGTTTTAGGAAAACTATTTTGGCAAAACTTGCTAGAGGGAAGTTGTTTAACTTTATACGTTCTATGAGAATTCAAGTTTGCATTATTACTTTCAATAAGACTAGAACTTGGAAAAATGCTCCAGATGAACAAAAATGATGAATAAACAACAGTAGTGGTAAAACAGTAGCGTGACAATCTGAACATCTTAATAAATATACCTAAAGGGTGAAAATATGATTTTCAGCCAAATGGAACCCATGGGGTGATATTTTCTTTTGATGTAATCTTTTGCTTTCAGTGTTATTGTGAAGCCCGGCTCTACCGCATTATACCTAGTATGATTTTGGATTTAGCTCCGAACAAACTGTTTTTGCTTTTGAGGAATTTGACAGTAAACTATGAATTTTGGATCGAGGTGGGTTACTTTTTAAGCATATTGTAGTACCCAACAGAGTCCTCAAAGTTGAAGCAATGGCACTGCAGACATTACGTGAAAAGAGAAATATGCTTCCGTATTTTTGCTCCTAAACCTTCAACCATATTATAGTCCTCGTATGAAATTTGGATTAAAAACTTTTGATGTTACTGCGTTCTCATAATTTATTGGAATTAATTATTTATTTTTACAATAGTAGACAAATATAGGTTTAATAACACTCTTGGATAATATGTGTACGCAGTCATGAGTACATATAAATCACATTCATTACCACTACAACATTTTTAGATTTCTATTAGTCTACTGTTGGCTATATACGTTTAATTTTTGATTGTTTAAGCATATATATGCACACTTTAAATGACATTTATACCCGTAAAATAAATAAATCAAAATTATATTTTATCGCATATTTTAGGATTTAAATTTCAAGTATAAAGGTACATTTTACCACATTTCGTACATATTTTCACATTTCATTTTACATATTAATGAGTATGTCTATTTGCAGACTAATTTTTCTTTCAAAAAATGACTTTTGTTAAAAACATTTTTGTAGGTACAAGAAGGATAGTCGTATTCCATTGTAATTTTCAAAGGAAGCTCCAAAATATCGCAAAATTTTTAGCTTTGGTACTTCAGATATATTTTCATTAAAGTAGTTTCGGGCACATATATCATTTTTATTGGACTATGTAATGACTATACATAATACTAAATCATGGCATGCTTCTTCTCAACATTACAATCATTTTTGCAGCAATCAGTCATGAAACAATGGAATAAACAATCTAATGATAACACAAATCTTGTAGCGTTAGATTTTAATTGATAACAACTTTCCTTGCTCTTTCGATATTCCTACTATTACTATTTAGATACTAACCTGTGTGTAATGCTTTTTGCTAGTATGGGTTTTTGTACATTCATTTAGGGATATATTTATATTCAATCATATCATATATATGATCTATGTTGTATGATTGTGACAAAATACTGACTTGTTCCTTAATATAATGATGGATTACTTACACAATACAAAAACTAGTCAAACTGAGATTTTTCTTATGATTATCCATACTTAAAGGGAAATTTTTTATATTTATAGATTTTATGTACAGGATTGCTTTTACATTCCATAAAAAACAGCAAATCTTTACCTAGCAGTAATGCTATTAGTTATGACTAATTCTTCTATATGAAATAAATAGACATCGAGAGTATAACTTTTGAGATCAAATCTTCCATAACCTTTCACCAAAGACAGTGTCTCCTCTATTGATTAGCTTGTTATCTAAAAGCTTGAGTGTAATAAACATGACGATATTTTACATACAAGTAATTCATTGAACAATATTTGGTAATGGGAAAATTATAGTGTTATTCAATTTTATTATCCCTATGTAATGCTTTGTGTAACATCTTTCTACTGCTACAGGACAGGAGTTATTTTTTATTGAGAAAGTATTATAAATATTTGAAGTGGTAAGTAGTGTTTTGCACTATATGCCATTTTTGGTATATATATCATATTAAGGGATCCTCTAGGGATATCATAAGTATAAGTAATATTTTATGCTATTAGTTTGATTTTGCAGATTTTTACCTAATATAATCCAACCTGAATTGTTTCAATCAGATTTTATTTTGCGCTTACGGAGTGGATAAATGTAATCCCAATGAATCCAAAGTTTTATTAAACTCAGAAAGTTGCTACACATGCATGGATTCATATAATTTAACCCATGAATTTTTACATGAATGATTCTGAAATACCAGATGATGTGGAGGAACGATTTTGCGAGCGAAAGGAAGGTGTTGGAGTAGCGCATCCCAACCGCACAATACTACTACCGTTACTAGCGGCTGACGTTACCACTTGATCTTTTCCACCTTTACTGGTAATGCTGACAAAACTTGGAGATGCCTTGATAACTCCATTCCCGTTGACAATTTTGGCTGTATGCTGTTGTTGAATATGACCTTTGTTACTTTTGAGATCAATAGAGGTTTTTCCACGAGGAAGGGGTGCCATTGGTAAATTGACCATGGTGTCAGCACTCGGTGAACCAGGAACAGATGATGAAGAACGAACTGGCACTAAAGCCGCCATTGTAGTGGATAAATTGACACCGTTTCTGCCTCGTTGGTTCTGTTCAGGTGAGACTGAGATAGGAGCGGACATATGATGTCGTAAATGGCTTGGTTTGGGGAGTTGTGAAACGGTTATAGAACCGGTGCTACATCGTCCATTCCTGGTGCTCGCTGCTATTGTTGGCTGAAGCAAGGTGCTATGCTTTCTTTGCACTTGCTAACGGGTTTTGTTGAAAAACAGGATGAGGGTAAGGGTAGTTTGTGGTAGTCTTGTGCAAATTATGGAGACTTCCGCTACCAAACGTGTACGTCGTGCAAGTGGTATTTGTTCTGGTTAGCCTGTTTGTGCTGAAATAGCTTCGGCGGCGACTAGTGTCTATAAGTTGTCCACTGCTACTTGCTCTCGTCCTGAATCGGCAAGAATTAACAAGTTTCCACAAACAAGGAATTTTGGAGATTGCTGCTCGAAACCCTTCACGGAATCTTGAATTCATGTAACAATAAATGATTGGATTTGCCACGGAATGAGCCATAGCCAAAAGATGAATAATCGGATACATATATGCAACCAATTCACGATTTTGAATCAAAAGTTGATCACCCCATATGTCCACGCAGACCTAAAAAAACCGTTATAAAACATTTATGATTTAGTTATGTAGCACAAAAAGAAATAACTTTTAATCTCTTTTTGAGAAAACAGACATCATTCGTGATAATGAAAATTTCATTGTGCGTTAGCACGTCAAGGACTCGAAAAGCGTTAATTTTGTCCTATTTCTTTCCTTTCTCTTTTCCAACTCACTGAATTAATTATCAAAGTCATCACGGTTTGAGAGGAAAACATTAGATACTGGAACTATAAATGTGAAAGTCTGAAACAATGATGCATACAGTAATGGTATAGTTGGTTAAGTGTTTTATTCAACCAACTGGTTGGTAGGCAATCCTCCTAGTAGCACTTCTTTGCCATGTTTTCTTCAATGCCTCTGTTTACTTTAGAATGCAATGAAGGTTTGTTTTGCATTATTTCTCAGAAAACGAAAACCTGAAATAGTGTGAAACAAAGAACCTTCTAAACTAGTTCTTTTCTTTGACTTTGACAAATTCAACTAGTCAGACAACCTCACTTCTGCGGGGCAAACACACTTGCCAAATGCATGCAATCAACGGATAAAAAGTGAACACAACTTTCCAACTAATTCTAAAAGATGGATTCTTCCATTGCACTTTCTTAACATCCAAAATCCATATAAAATGAAATATTTAACTGGTACAAAAATCAATATATAACAATTAAATACTTGTGCTAAAAACTATGGAATGGGGAATCTATCGTAACATCTACTTGGTCGATGACTCATATTATTCAGTGTTCTTAAATACGCCTTTTACATCACACCCACAATTTTGATGAAATAAACATTTATATTCTTAAACTTACTATAAACATGTTGAGGGGAAGCCAGGCTGTTGTGT